>JBAIZL010000009.1:58741284-58748784 GCA_036971475.1 Prosapia bicincta | reverse complement strand
GTGAGAAACTGTTTGACGCTATAAATATATTGTCCTTAAAGATTAACTTCAACAATAATTGGATATAAATCTCACATTTTGGCGTGAAATGGGTGACAAAGACATTCGAGAGGTTAGGATCATTTGTAGGAGGGATTGCGACATCTGGATAGCGCTGAAGGCTTTGTGCAGAAGTTACAACCCTTGTTCTGCGCCATTTTGGCCCAATTCGCAATTTAGATCTAGCAAAACACAGATTGTGCCTTTAATGAAATGCAAAAAGAATTCATAGATTCATAAATTAATAATACCATTATAAATACTAAATAGGTAATAACATTTTTAATATAAGGATTTTTTTAATATTTTGCCATTATTTTTATTAAATATTACAATAATTTTTGCGAATTAACGTAGGCTACGTACATTTACTTAGTGATAAGATGAGGACAAGAGTTATTTTGTTAAGATTTATAAGGAGAGATAATTAATAATAATAAGAGGCTTAAACATATGGAAATATTGATCACTGGAGCAGAGGATATTTTAGAAGGAAGACAGTGTATTACGTGATTTCTGTAACAAAGTAACCGTTTGATGAAAACAACAAATAGTAAGCTATAGAATACTTACTGTGTAAATGTATTAAATTTAAAGACAATTTATTAAAAAATTGTTTTAATTCAACTATTTCATGATCATCTCCGTTCTCCATCTCAATCTGTGACACAAAGAGTCACTTGTTTCAATATATTATATGACACGTCAGATGTATTTAATGTTGACGATCTCTAGTGCGTATATTGTAGGCCTACTGAGCAGAGAGCCAATCACGAATAAGCACGTAAAGTGTCTGTTTAGACAAAGCTCGCTTCTAACATCTGTGACGTTGGATTACACAAAGTGAAATTTTACCAATGTAACTGTTGAATAAGTTGACGAAACAGAAAATATATCTTGTTGTTAAATTTAATTAGGTAATCCGAACTATCAATTTCGGCATTACAAAAGCTTTAACATTTTTCCAAACTTTACTTTTTTAAATTAACTTTAAACTATCTAGCATTATACTAACATCTGCTTTTACTCCTATTTTTGTAATTTTTTGTTGCTTTATTCTCAAGTAATTCCAGTTTTGTTAATGTCCTCACCTCAAGCACGTGCATTAGAATTTAGTAATTTCCTCTTTGTTATGTTTCTTTCATTATTTTTTTTACCTTTCAATAGATCTTTGCTATTGATGTGGGAAGGATGGGGATTTATGGTAGTGTTTATGGAAACTACTCTAGTCTAGGTAACAGGAAAGATTTATGGTTCATATTTGCAGGAACTTTCAGGGACTTAGCCAGCTCTCAAAAAACGAAGATTCAAAATTGAAACATCCCAATTAAATTAGATCATTTTGATTGTTTCGTTCTTCAATATGTAATATATATTTAATATTTTACTTCTTTAGTGATCAGCAAATATGACAATTATCACCAACAAAGGATCGAAAGGAATTTTGAGTAAAGATAAGGTTTAGGTAGGGACATAAAGGAGCATACTTCAGAAATTGTTCAGGGTCACTTACCTGAGGTAAACCTCTATCGAAATCACAAAGACATCTCCCTATCTGCCTCCCCCTTTTGCAAGAAGTCCATTCATCCATCCTTCCTCTTTTAAAAAATGCTAGATGGAATTATGATATTAAGATAGAGAAAAAGATATAATGATCTTCTTAACGGTCAATGGGGAGAAATTATAGTATTGCGTGGATAGAGTAGCTTATCTGAGCTGGGTTCCGGAAAGTGCTGAATCCACTTCCCAGAAAAACTTATAAATTTCGAAATTGACATCCCAATGATTCTAGAATATGTCAATTGTTCCTTTATTTGTAATCGAAAGCTAAATGGACTGAAATGATCCTAACGGTTAAAGTAAATTTCGATAGATTTGTTAATCATTGCTAACAGTGAATCTTCTGTAAGGTTCTGAATGGCCCGATTCTGTCTTAGTAACATTTGAAGGGAACATAAGGATCACTATCATTCTGCTGATTCAAAAAAATATCATCTGTATGGCTTCCGAATAATCCTGCTGGTATGGTATTATATCTTTACCAATACAAAAGCAATATTTGAAGATGAATAATGTGAATGACTGAGATATTTTAAATTTTACATTACTTATGAACCCAAATGAAACTAACAACAACAGCAATTAATAAAGATGAAGTATATGTGACTGTTTGACAGTAAACGGCTGTAGCGCCAAAACAGTAATGAGTACATATAGCACTTCCTCTACATCGCGGTAACAGTGTGTGTTACTAAAAATGTAATTGCAACACACGTGTGACATTCCTAATATATTACCTGGCATTTATTCACTCGCAATTAGTCAATTGTCTCGAATTTACACAAACAATATTTCGCATTTAAACAGGTGATAACAACGGGCGTAAATTAGAAATAAAAGGTAAAACCCAATCGCATTTCGGTGCTTGAATTACTGACATACGCATGAACTCACACACTCACACACACACACACACACACACACACATACATTTTTCAATATTTTGTTTTTGTTTTGTAGTTTATGATTTATTTTATTGTTTAGGTCAACGTCCTTTATTCTTATATCTACGTTTTATCACATTTTCCTTTTCTGATCTCTGTTCTGTCCTGTACATTTTTTCTCTCCCAATATCTTATTAGAAGTAGATGATCAGCAAAACAGGCATTTAAGTGAGTTTGTGAGAAAAAAACTCACATGCTTCTAAAATAGGATATCTGCAAACAATGTCATTCATTGAGAAAAATATTTTCTCTTCGAATATTTTCTTTTCCAGACAACTATTTTCTGAATTATAGAGAGAAGTATATTCTCCTACTCAGATTATTGTTTTATTTTGCAGTATTTATTATTGCTCGTTTATATTTTCGTGTTTTAGTTTTTGATTTTTTGCTTTAAAAACGTTTTTTTAATGAAATGTTTCACAATGTGTTATGCGTGAAATTCAAATTGGGAAAGAATAAACTTATCTCTTCTGCCCTGTATGACTACCTTGATAGAGACGGTGTGTTACGTAATTTTGAAAGATAGATGAATGTTGCTTATTTTACCGGGGAAATCGAGAAAATAATAACAAATATTACAGTTCCAGGCTAGAAAACTGTTTCTAGGGTAATGGTAGTGCAACTCATGAGCAATGCTGAAACTTGTTATAAGTCGGGCTTCCAGATAACATGGTCCCGGAACTATTTCGAGCAATTGCCCTACTCAAGTGCAATCAGTTAAGCAACGAAGTACTGTACCCCGAATGTCCAACTGTCACAAGAAAAAGAACATCATGGCTCACGTGGAAACAGTCGTATCTTATTGGTTTACTCTTTACTGGTGGTGCCTTCTTATTTAATGTTTTATTGTTATTGTTCCTGACCTAGTTAACCCTCCACAATGCATTTCGACTGAGAGCTCAAAACATAAATCTGATTCAACAACAAGGTATGGGAGAGTAGGTCCATAATGTCGTGATAGCGGGAAAATACTTTGCTTCCTTCATCAGCTGATAGGTGCGTCATTTAGTTAGTTGAATGTTGCTTACGTTCTGGTCATTTGAATTTTGGTAATTTTAAAGCTACCCACTGAGAGCAGTTTTATACCGTGCTAAATAAGACTTTGCTCACGCAGTGCCATAATTGTTCTCCATTTACAGTAACAAGATATCATCATTTCTCTATTCCCGATGCCCTTACAGCTAAAATCCCGATTCCTTATCCTTTGTCTTACAAAAACGTAAACTGGTAACCATTTATTTCTGTTCTCGTTAGCAGACCTACTTCAAGTTCGCGACACTGCACACGTTCCTAGTATGCTTTCCAGGATGGTTTTGTATGCTTTCCAGGATAGTTTTGTATGCTTTCCAGGATGGTTTTGTATGCTTTCCTCAATCCTACCTATGTTTACTGTACTTTCTAATCTTTTAGGGCAAAATTAATCATATTGGCTGATCACCTCAGTACTAAACCAAAAATATTTTATAACGTTAATTAGATCCCGTTCATAAACTCGAATAGTCTTCAAGATTGAATGTGCATACTATGTTTCCTTGTCACGTCGTATTGTGTGGGTTGGTTGTATTTCACTTTTCTATACCTCCTTTATGTAACCAAAGGCAACAAGCAATAAACATTTTTTGTCTAATATGACGGAATACATTATTGAGTTTTTAATAAAGATTATGTATAAGTTTTATAAGGGTTAAAAATTGTTTACACAAAATACCTTTCAACCCTTAACGAAACGCTGAATTTTATAAACGTAAAATAAGTGTCAAGTTTGTTTAATAAAAACTATTTTTCAAATGTCAAAAATATAACCATTATTTTACTAGTAAAATCAATATTTTAAAAGTTCTAAACAGTTTAGTTTATATTTTATTATTCTGAATAAAAGCTATGATTTTGTGCAAAATGTTTGAATGTCTTTTAAAAACAAATTTTCCAACTACGCGCTGCTTCACTTAAAAGTTTTTAAAATTTTAAATAAAGTTATTCGAAAAAACAAAAATTATTATAAACGTTTATTCACAGTGCGTAGAACACAGATCCGCCATTAGCTCCATTTATCACACTTGTTCAAACTGTGTTTCTGCGCCATCAATTTACTCAGGTGACAGTTGTGGTGGGGGACACTCGTGTGGAGATATATATATATTTTGTATGTGACGCTTATTTTAAAATATCTGTTCTACTAATACATTGATCAGAGTAAGTATTCAAACTTTTTAGTAATTTATTTTACTAGTATTCTGTATGGATTAATATTTTTGCATTTAGCACTCTCAGGTCTAAAAATTAAAAGTTTGATTGTCTTCTCATTGCGTTTGTAATGCTAACATACAGTTTCAGTACGATATTAAACCTGAGCAATCATGAATAGAGAATTATGATGAATATTTCAGTGGAAAATCTATTCCGAAATCAATTAATTAAATCAGATTAACTACACAGTGTAGCTAACATTTCAAAACCGTGTGTAGATTTTCATTGCAATCCCAATATCCTTTTTATATTTTTAATTATTGTTAAACCGTATTTTTTTCAATTTAAATATCGTTTATCATAACATTTTGAGTTTCTGCTCCTACATTATTATGATTTTTTTTGCAGAATTGTCGAAGGGTTTCAGAGAACCTCCGTCAGTCAGAATTTTGTTTACTGCAATTATAAAGTTGTAACAGATTGAGGTTCTCGAAACCAGACTTAATAGAGCAAGCTACGAATGATAAACAACCATAATTCCCAACATATAGATTAAGAGCGCTAAGATATTTATTATATTTTTTGTCGATTTTGTCTCGTAAGTTTTTATTTCAATTTATCCTAAAGATTACCATGAGGTATTCAGGAAACTTACCTAAAGGTTTTCTGCGTTTTTCCTGTACGAACTGTGTGTAAACAGTGTTCAGAGAACACTCTCACTTCACTAATTAAATATGTTTTATTTTCTATAAACGTTAATCTTCTTTTGACAGCTTTGAAAATATTTAGTTGCATCATTTAGTATAATTTTTTTTTCAAATAATCTAAATTGTTAGATATAGTTTATATAAGTTATAATTTTGTTTTCCCTATTTTTATAATTATAAACTGTAATATATATTATCTTTGGCACTCCCATGAACTGCTAAGTGTTCTTGCTTTATATAAATTATACTCCAAAAAATTTTTAGCAACTTGTTTATAGGAAATATTTTTAAATGGCGTTCGACTCTACATTGTAAAACTTCAGCAAAGAAGTTGGGTTCATTGCGACTTTGTACAAGAAATATTTTCAACTTTTATGTAAATGTTTTCTGTAAATTATCACAATTTATTCGGTATTGCGTGCTGCCTTATCTACAAAATGTATTGCGCGTGTGTATATATATATACATATATATATATATATATATATATATATATATATATATATATATATATATACATTTTTGAAATATGTTTCAATAATGTTAGAATTTTTTATAAATTATTCTTGATTTTTTTAAACAATAAAACTATTACATTAAGTATATTATATTCACAAAATACGTTAAATATACATTTTTTTCAAGCTCGTCTTATCTTACGAGCTAGGGACTATTCTATCCTACAATAGATGAAGCGTGAAAAAACATCATTAGTAAGAGCGGTATATTAGTATTTATAGAGGTTTCATAAGTAAATTTTATAGAAAAAATATATCGGTTGGTCTACAAACTCCTCAGGAAAATTAAAGCTAATCTGTAATATTTAGGGGCTTAACTGTGACGCACCTAAATATTTTTAAAAATATTGAAAATACATATTAACTCTTTATATCACACATGTAACTCTACAAAACAAGACTCTGTTACGATGCATACAATAAGGGTAGAATTATCCAGTTAGAATAGCTTTATTTTATATTAATGCGAGCTAAACAGTTAATGTGTGAAGTGAAACTTGACCAATTTCATCTTTGGGGTAATGCAATAACGTATATCAATAAGATGTGCACTTTTCAACCTGTTATTCAAAAACTTTATTTTGTCTTTATTTATCTATTGTAATATAAAAAACAAAACTATATAGCAATGAGATTTGCATAGTAATGAGCAATCTTGAGTTTATAAAGTTTTGTCTATTGTAAAATAAGGGTTTTTTTAAATAGTTTTGGACGTCGAGTCGCTGTTCTGTAACGCAGTCTCTTATAGCTGAAACCATAGCTTATATTGCCCTTAATAGTTTTTCACAATATTATTTTCTTGTGAAATCGATATAAATACCGAAGTATTCATGTAAATTATTGCATATACTAAAAGTTTAATAAATACACAAAAACCTCTTAACCACAAACTTTCTTTAATTTACCCTAATGTACATTTCAGTTACAAAGTAACCATCCTCAGAGGGATAACATACAAAGACAGTCTTTGTATGTTATCCCTCTGAGGATGGTTACTTTGTAAATGAAATGTACATTAGGGTAAATTAAAGAAAGTTTGTGGTTAAGAGGTTTTTGTGTATTTATTATTAAATTCAACCACAGTATATTCCTAATAAATAGTTACTAAAAGTTTTCTGTTAACAGAAATTCAAAGTGTCACAGAATGTTGTCCCTTTCTGCCGTCCTGCTTAGCCTGGTTGTCTATGAAACTGCTGCGTACAAGTATCAGGATGTGGGCAAGTGTCCGGATATCAAAGGAGACCCTACTTTTACTCTTCCTTCTGTAAGTAAGAGGTTACTTTGAAGCCTATAAAAGAATATTGTTAGTCTATTGCGTAAAAATTAAATTCAGTTGTAATTGAAGTAAGCCTAGCTCAGAGTCAAATATTTATAAAAAAACTTTAATTTTAAATGCTTCTACTTCTATATTTCAATAAAATTCACACTTTCTTCTATCGACTCCTTTCCTTGTCATATCCTTTGGCTGTTTTCCAATGGTATTAAATATTCAAACGAGTTATATACATCTTCTTGATATTAGTGAATCACATATGTTTATATTAT
>JBAIZL010000009.1:58713784-58736284 GCA_036971475.1 Prosapia bicincta | reverse complement strand
AATAATAGTCCAACACCATACATAGAAAGGAAAATGGAAAACTGCAAGGAAATTCCCTTTCTATTTGGCCACTTAGTATTTTTATTCTGACCTATGTATATACGTATTTATATTTTTATTGTAAACTACTATAAAATAAAAAGCTACTAAAATATAATTTTTCTTGTTAAATGTTCATTTAAGTGGGAATTATTTTTTTTTAATATATATATATATATATATATATATATATATATATATATATATATATATATATATATATATATATATATAGGCCTATTACATGTTTTACTAAGGTTATGATGCAAAAGTTACAATGCCTAGGGTTAAAACTTTTAACGAAGTTGAAGACAAAAAATGTCTTTAAAATATAATTGAATATAAATTTTCAATCATACAGAGTTTTATAATGATTTGACATTTTGCTGTCATTATTTTTGTACCTGAAAACGAACACGTGTTTTCAATCCTTGATTGGTTGGAACTTTTTTGGCCTTAGATTCCGTTAAAAGCATTCTAACCTTAAAAATTAAATTTTCTCAAAGTAAATGATGAAAGTTTCAAAATGGTTATGGATGTCAACGGGAGGTTTTCATCTCCATCGGTTGATAGGTAATATTAAGAAAGAAATACGTGGTTAGTTTACGTTGGTAAACTTACTTGTTTCAACTACGCCCATCCTAATCGGATACGTTGTAGCAATATTATAGTATAACTATATACTAATGTAGGAGAATAATGCTAATTACGAGTAGCAGCGACGATATTAAGTTCTCATGTTTACCTAATGCAAGTATTTGTTTCTATTTTAGAGCTGATGCATCTATTACGCTGATGAAATTCACATCTCTCAAAGACTTAAAAGATGGAGCTTTCACAGAAGTTGGACCTGACGGTAAGTTTTTCTCTATTATAATCACTTAACTTGTTGATTGGTTAAAAACGCCACCCAACTGATTAAATATTGTGCAAAGGTTTTACCTCATAGCCGACTATATCTTTGGAGCGCTTGCAACCCTTATAGGCCGCGTTCCCAGGTGGCGGATTGAAATATTCCTCTAATGATGTTTCTATGAATGTTAAAAGAAAATAAAGTACCTCCCACAGACCAACAGGTAGAAATCCACTCTTGTACTCCAGGTGGAGCCTCTAACAAGCAATGGACAAAATGTTACGGAACTCTACCGTAGGTGATACCCTTAAAAGAAATCCAACTTCAACGGAGGTCAACCCTAAGAGTACTTTGGTTGGTCGTTTATTGCGTAATGATAAAGATGAGTTTAAAAACGTCAGCGGACTTTATGGTTCCAAAATATAAAAAGCTGCTAATTAAGTGACTTATTTGCCAACCAAGATTTTATTTTGTTGTTTTAATCAGAAAAATATTTTTTGTTTGTTCTCAGTAGTCGTAAATATTTGTAAATAGATTGTATTTATATTTTGAAATGTTGTAGAAGATGTCTGCACACTCATTTAATTCAACTAATTTATTGTTATATCATCAGGCAGGAACTACAAAGTCATCGTGTTGAAAACCTACGACTATAAATGTGGGAATATGAATTTGATGGTTCGTTGCTCAACCCATGGAAGTAAGTATTCTCACTGTATGAATACACTACATTACCTTCCTTAATACATTCATTCTAAGTCTTTTTAGTTATACCAATAATGATCTAGTACCATAATTACATGATATACCGAATCCAAGCATATGTTGCAACATACCGCGTTTATCGAACAATGGAACCGTAGATAGGCAACAGTCGATTTTTTATAAGTGCTGTGTGTAGGCTTTGTTTTTTTATTACAATAAATGAGGAAACGCGAGGCTTAACAGCTTACTGCATTACGATTATAAGAAAAATTTTTGGATTTTTAGGATCCAAGTTCACGCATCCGTTTAGGCTAATAAAGTCGAGGAACTCGTGTAATACAAATCATGTACTAAGAGAACAAAATTCGTCTATTTTTCATTAACATTCAGTATTCGCTAAGGTAAAAGAGTACAAATAATTTAATAAGGTTTATCATTTATTATATAACGAAATCATTAACTGTTTCAGACTCCAAACATACTCAACTTGTGAAAGTCCATACTGACTATGACGTCTTAGTACCAGACAAATGCTTGAAAGATGCTGAAATAGTAGCGAGAAAAGCATTAGGTAACGTCGTGGAACTTCACAAATTGAGTAATGACAAATGTTTGACTACTAAAGATATCTGCAAAAAGTAAAGAAAAGTTTGTTGTGAGATGAAATAAACGTAGAAATAACTGTTCTTTGTTGAAATTGCTTTATAATTCCTTTCTTATATTACTTTACAAGCTGCACTGTTTTATCACTTGACTCCTATATTAAAGTCAAAGCATAACGTAAGGACAAACTAATCAAGTGATTACGTCATTTCTATTTTATGAAAGACGACTCCACGAAGTGGGTCATACGTGGATGGAAAGACTTTTAAATACATGAGTTGAAGCTTTAGATTGCAGTTATTCTGATGAAAACAGAATTATTTTTATCACTTGAACCTATACCGGAAGGTGGTTACATACCTTTACACAACCCCTAACAACATTAAGGTATATGATCCTTCCCGTGCCAGCTATGAATCATCACCACTTACAGTATTAGGCAAACTTCAGGTCACATTTCTAATCCTAACTAGTATCTTTCCTTACTTATTTATACAGGGATGGACCTATACAGGGATGGACCTATACAGAGATGGACCTATACAGGGTACCTATACAGGGATGGACCTATACAGGGATGGACCTATACAGGGTACCTATACAGGGATGGACCTATACAGGGTACCTATACAGGGATGGACATATACAGGGTACCTATACAGGGGTGGACCTATACAGGGTACCTATACAGGGATGGACCTATACAGAGATGGACCTATACAGGGTACCTATACAGGGATGGACCTATACAGGGATGGACCTATACAGGGTACCTATACAGGGATGGACATATACAGGGTACCTATACAGGGATGGACCTATACAGAGATGGACCTATACAGGGTACCTATACAGGGATGGACCTATACAGGGATGGACCTATACAGGGTACCTATACAGGGATGGACATATACAGGGTACCTATACAGGGGTGGACCTATACAGGGTACCTATACAGGGATGGACCTATACAGAGATGGACCTATACAGGGTACCTATACAGGGATGGACCTATACAGGGATGGACCTATACAGGGTACCTATACAGGGATGGACATATACAGGGTACCTATACAGGGGTGGACCTATACAGGGTACCTATACAGGGATGGACCTATACAGGGATGGACCTATACAGGGAGGGACCTATACAGGGTACCTATATAGGGATGGATCTATACAGGGTACCTATACATGGTACCTATACAGGGATGGACCTATACAGGGTACCTATACAGGGTACCTATACTAGGTACCTATACAGGGTACCTATACAGGGTACCTATACAGGGATGGACCTATACAGGATACCTATACAGGGATGGACCTATACAGGGTACCTATACAGGGTACCTATACAGTGATGGACCTATAAAGGGTACCTATATAGGGATGGACCTATACAGGGATGGACCTATACAGGGATGGACCTATACAGGGTACCTATACAGGGAACCTATACAGTGATGGACCTATAAAGGGTTCCTATACAGGGATGGACCTATACTGGGTACCTAAACAGGGTACCTATACAGGGATGGACCTATACAGGGTACCTATACAGGGATGGACCTATACAGGGTACCTATACAGGATACCTATACAGGGTACCTAAACAGTGATGGACCTATACAGGGTACCTATACAGGGATGGACATATACAAGGTACCTATACAGGGGTGGACCTATACAGGGTACCTATACAGGGATGGACCTATACAGGGATGGACCTATACAGGGTACCTAAAAAGGGAGGGACATATACAGGGTACCTATATAGGGATGGATCTATACAGAGTACCTATACATGGTACCTATACAGGGATGGACCTATACAGGGTACCTATACAGGGATGGGCCTATACAGGGTACCTATACAGGGATGGACCTATACAGGGTACCTATACAGGGTACCTATACAGTGATGGACCTATAAAGGATACCTATACAGGGATGGACCTATACAGGGATGGACCTATACAGGGTACCTATACAGTGATGGACCTATAAAGGGTACCTATACAGGGATGGACCTATACAGGGTACCTATACAGTGATGAACCTATAAAGGGTACCTATACAGGGATGGACCTATACAGGGTACCTATACAGGGTAAATATTTAGTGATGGACCTATAAAGGGTACCTATACAGGATACCTATACAGTGATGGACCTATAAAGGGTACCTATACAGGAATGGACCTATAATGGGATGGACCTATACAGGGTACCTATACAGGGATGGACCTATACATGGTACCTATACAGTGATGGACCTATAAAGGGTACCTCTACAGGGATGGACCTATACAGGGTACCTATACAGTGATGGACCTATACAGGGATGGACCTATACAGGGATGGACCTATAAAGGGTACCTATACAGGGATGGACCTATATAGGGTACCTATACAGGTATGTACCTATAAAAGGTACCTATACAGGGAAGGACCAATACAGTGATGGACCTATAAAGGGTACCTATACAGGGATGGACCTATACAGGGTACCTATACAGTGATGGACCTATAAAGGGTACCTATACAGGGATGGAAATATAAAGGGTACCTATACAGGGATGGACCTATAAAGGGTACCTATACAGGGATGGACCTATACAGGGTACCTATACAGTGATGGACCTATAAAGGGTACCTATACAGGGATGGACCTATACACGGTACCTATTCAGTGATGGACCTATAAAGGGTACCTATACAGGGATGGACCTATACAGGGTACCTATACAGTGATGGACCTATAAAGGGTACCTATACAGGGATGACCTATACAGGGATGGACTTATACAGGGTACCTATACAGGGTACCTATACAGTGATGGACCTATAAATGGTACCTATACTGGGATGGACCTATACAGGGATGGACCTATACAGGGATGGAAGTATAAAGGGTACCTATACAGGGATTGGACCTATACAGGGTACCTATATAGGGATGGATCTATACAGAGTACCTATACATGGTACCTATACAGGGATGGAAATATACAGGGTACCTATACAGGGATGGAACTATACTGGGTACCTATACAGCGATGGACCTATACAGGGTACCTATACAGTGATGGACCTATAAAGGGTACCTAAACAGGGATGGACCTATACAGGGATGGACCTATACAGGGTACCTATACAGTGATGGACCTATAAAGGGTTCCAATACAGGGATGTACCTATACTGAGTACCTATACAGGGTACCTATACAGGGATGGACCTATACAGGGTACCTATACAGGTGTGGACCTATACAGGATACCTATACAGGGTACCTATACAGTGATGGACATATACAGGGTACCTATACAGGGATGGACCTATACAGGGTACCTATACAGGGTACCTATACAGTGATGGACCTATAAAGGGTACCTATACAGGGATGGACCTATACAGGGATGGACCTATACAGGGTACCTATACAGGGAACCTATACAGTGATGGACCTATAAAGGGTTCCTATACAGGGATGTACCTATACCGGGTACCTATACAGGGTACCTATACAGGGATGGACCTATACAGGATACCTATACAGGGTACCTATACAGTGATGGACCTATACAGGGTACCTATACAGGGATGGACATATACAGGGTACCTATACAGGGGTGGACCTATACAGGGTACCTATAAAGGGATGGACCTATACAGGGTACCTAAACAGGGAGGGACATATACAGGGTACCTATATAGGGATGGATCTATACAGAGTACCTATACATGGTACCTATACAGGGATGGACCTATACAGGGTACCTATACAGGGATGGGCCTATACTGGGTACCTATACAGGGTACCTATACAGTGATGGACCTATAAAGGGTACCTATACAGGGATGGACCTATACGGGGATGGACCTATACAGGGTACCTATACAGGGTACGTATACAGTGATGGACCTATAAAGGGTACCTATACAGGGATGGACCTATACAGGGTACCTATACAGGAATGGACCTATACTGGGATGTACCTATAAAAGGTACCTATACAGGGATGGACCTATACAGTGGTGGACCTATAAAAGGTACCTATACAGGGATGGACCTATACAGGGATGGACCTATAAAGGGTACCTATACAGGGATGGACCTATACAGGGTACCTATACATGGGTGGACCTATACAGGGGTGGACCTATAAAGGGTACCTATACAGGGTACCTATACAGGGGTGGACCTATACAGGGTACCTATAAAGGGTACCTATACAGGGATGGACCTATACAGGGATGGACCTATACAGGGATGTACCTATACAGGGATGGACCTATAAAGGGTACCTATACAGGGGTGGACCTATAAAGGGTACCTATACAGTGATGGACCTATAAAGGGTACCTATACAGGGGTGAACCTATAAAGGGTACCTATATAGGGATGGACCTATAAAAGGTACCTATACAGGGATGGACCTATACAGGGATGGACCTATACAGGGATGGACCTATACAGGGATGGACCTATAAAGGGTACCTATACAGGGATGGACCTATACAGGGATGGACCTATACAGGGATGGACCTATAAAGGGTACATATACAGGGGTGGACCTATACAATGATGGACCTATAAAGGGTACCTATATAGGGATGGACCTATACAGGGATGGACCTATACAGGGTACCTATACAGGGGTGGACCTATAAAGGGTACCTATACAGGGTACCTATACAGGGGTGGACCTATACAGGGTACCTATAAAGGGTACCTATACAGGGATGGACCTATACAGGGATGGACCTATACAGGGATGTACCTATACAGGGATGGACCTATAAAGGTTACCTATACTGGGGTGGACCTATAAAGGGTACCTATACAGTGATGGACCTATAAAGGGTACCTATACAGTTATGGACCTATAAAAGGTACCTATACAGGGATGGACCTATACAGGGATGGACCTATACAGGGATGTACCTATACAGGGATGGACCTATAAAGGGTACCTATACAGGGGTGGACCTATAAAGGGTACCTATACAGTGATGGACCTATAAAGGTTACCTATACAGGGGTGGACCTATAAAGGGTACCTATATAGGGATGGACCTATACAGGGATGGACCTATACAGGGATGGACCTATAAAGGGTACCTATACAGGGGTGGACCTATACAGGGATGGACCTATAAAGGGTACCTATACAGGGATGGACCTATACAGGGTACCTATACAGGGATGGACCTATAAAAAGTACCTATACAGGGATGGACCTATACAGGGTACCTATACAGGGATGGACCTATACAGGGTATCTATAAAGGGATGGACCTATACAGGGTATCTATACAGGGATGGACCTATACAGGGTATCTATACAGGGATGGATCTATACAGGGTACCTATACAGGGATGGACCTATAAAGGGTACCTATACAGGGATGGACCTATACAGGGTACCTATACAGGGATGGACCTATAAAGGGTACCTATACAGGGATGGACCTATACAGGGTACCTATACAGGGATGGACTTATAAAATGTACCTATACAGGGATGGACCTATACAGGGTATCTATACAGGGATGAACCTATACAGGGTATCTATACAGGGATGGACCTATACAGGGTATCTATACAGGGATGGACCTATACAGGGTACCTATACAGGGATGGACCTATACAGGGTATCTATACAGGGATGGACCTATACAGGGATGGACCTATACAGGGTACCTATACAGGGATGGACCTATACAGGGTATCTATACAGGGATGGACCTATACAGGGTATCTACACAGGGATGGACCTATACAGGGTTGCTATACAGGGATGAGCTTTTATCCAATACCTTTATTGTTATAGCTCGAATACGATCCCGATAATTATAAACATAAATGATACTTCCCATTCTTTATGTTCCATTCATCTATGGTTGAAGTACGAGCGCTTCCTCCAGTACCCTAATATATTTCCCTAACCATATATCTACACCGATGGCTGTATTGTTATTTCCAATGGCTTCGATAGATCTACCTCGAATAAGAACCCGACGATTATTAAAATAAATATTCTCTTTTGCTCTACCTGTTCCATTCATCTATGATTGAAGTACGAGCGCTTCCTCCAGTACCCTAATATATTTCCCTAACCATATATCTACACCGATGGCTGTATTGTTATTTCCAATGGCTTCGATAGATCTACCTCGAATAAGAACCCGACGATTATTAAAATAAATATTCTTTTTCGCTCTACCTGTTCCATTCATCTATGGTTGAAGTACGAGTGCTTCCTCCAGTACCCTAACATATTTCCCTAACCATATATCTACACCGATGGCTGTATTGTTATTTCCAATGGCTTCGATACATCTACCTCGAATAAGAACCCGACGATTATTAAAATAAATATTCTTTTTTGCTCTACCTGTTCCATTCATCTATGGTTGAAGTACGAGTGCTTCCTCCAGTACCCTAATATATTTCCCTAACCATATATCTACACCGATGGATGTATTGTTATTTCCAATGGCTTCGATAGATCTACCTCGAATAAGAACCCGACGATTATTAAAATAAATATTCTTTTTTGCTCTACCTGTTCCATTCATCTATGGTTGAAGTACGAGTGTTTCCTCCAGTACCCTAATATATTTCCCTAACCATATATCTACACCGATGGCTGTATTGTTATTTCCAATGGCTTCGATAGATCTACCTCGAATAAGAACCCGACGATTATTAAAATAAATATTCTTTTTCGCTCTACCTGTTCCATTCATCTATGGTTGAAGTACCAGGGGATTTTCAAGTATCCTAAATAATATAATTCTTTATTTCTATTTGTACTCGGGCATATAAGGTTTAAGCGCTATTTCCATCAACCTTGGTAGATCTACCATCATTTTCTCTTCTTAAACCTTTCCCCAAAACACACTCCCGATTGTGCTATGATCCTCTGTGATTCAATGTCCATCATCTAATCCATAACACTAATTGGTTTTCTCTCATTTACACTAAGACTTCCACGCAGCGGGTGAGATAGGCTCCTTCCATTGGATACCGTTATACTTCAGTATTACTGTAATATTAAGTGTTAATTTTAGCTGGAAAGGAACATCAATTAAAGGATCTATCGCTGTTACACTTTTGATAAAAGAACTTTTGCTGTGGAACTACATGTGGAGCTAAACGTGGAACCTACATGTGGAATTTGTATACTTTAAATAGAAGATAGTTCTGGTAGTTGTGTTAAAAACTTTCACTCTTCACGGAGCATCCTTCGAAAGACACTTTTACTGTGTTCTGAGTTATTATTGGACATGATTGCGAATTACCGTCTCCTACCGACTCTATCTTTGCATCTCCTACATACGATGTGTAATATGTGGTGAATCGCACTTAGCTATGGAAAGAAAACATGCCATTAAGTTTAGTCCTTTAGAACGGTGCCGGCAAAACAATATATCTATTGGCTATGTCTATTGGAAACGTATGAGGAATAGCCTTGTTTTCAGTCTCTATACATTGTAAATAAATAAATAACGCTGAGTTGTCATCTGTAGATAAGGGAACCGCTCCTGTAGGTTTTGTATACTTTCCATATTTACATCCCTATTATGTTTTTCTAGTCATATGAGTCTGGAGAAAACTCCTTTACGTCACTCTTCTTCATGCGTTTAATTTCTGAGTCCAAATATGCGAATTTACAAAACAAAATAGCATTTGGGTTATAATTTCCGTTATGTAAAATGCTATAAAACATGTCTGGATGTTATTATATACAGTAGAATCTTCTACAACTATAAAATTGAACAAATTCAAATAAATGTTATGTTTAAACCGCGTTTATTAATTGTTTGGCGTCATTTTTGTGTTGTAACGGCTTTTTTAACATGAGTTATCATTCAATATAGGTTTTAAAAAATGTATTTTAACTTGGGTGAATAAAAACGTATTTTATTAACGAATGAAAATTTGTACAAGATATATATATCAGGAGAGTGTAAGCTAATAGAAGGGAATTAAAAAATTATGTTTCAAATGAAATTACTCACGCCTTCTTAGAAAACCTTATAATCTTGTAAAGTTTCAAAGGCGTCAAGTTCGACCACAACCATCCATTAATCTAGCTTGTCTATTCAAAAAGTTGCGTTCCCATCGGACTATATTACATCATCAATCCCCTTCAGCAACAAAAATCCTAACAACTTAATTCGTGTTTATAAATAGTCAAACCTCCTTGTGACATTTACATCACGTGATCGTTTCCTTCGTGTCTTTTGAAACAGTCCGCCTTTTAACTACAGTATGCTCTCATCATAAAAATAATTACATATATTTGTAGTCTCAACTCCCTCTGTTTCTAAAGAATATAACATTATGTCGATCTTGAAAATAGACTTCAGTTTTTACCACGAAGGAGAGTTTGCTTATTTGAGTTGTACTTACAGAATAATATACATTATAGTAGAATATATTGCAGAAGAATTATAGTACATTTTAAATATTTTGGAACGCTAATTTTACTTGGAAGTTAAAAACCCTCTATAAATTTGTTGAATTTATGGGAGTTTGAATATAAAATTGAATTAAAGGGTTCAAACCATTAGACTACCCAGCAGCCTTCTACTATTGACATAAAATTACAAATTTTAGCTTTCTAAGCAAATATAAAAACATAATAGAGACTGTTTAGCTGACTCCAAATATTTGCCTCACAAGATGGGCGAAAGCTAAAGAGCCGTTTTCTAAACCTTCGCACACACGCATACACACACACACACACACACACACACACACACACACACACATATATATATATATATATATATATACAGAGAGAGATAGAGACATGCGTACATACATATTTATAAAATTAAACTTAACTAAATGAAATTTGTTTTTGTCGACCACGTAGTAATTTACTTTAAAAAACTCCTTTTCTATATTACTTGTTCACAAGCTATTCGTTATTCTAGTAAGGAAGGTCTTACCTACTTTGTCTTGTTAACAAAGATTTTGCCCTGCTCAAGTCTAAATACGAATTCGTCAATCAGATGCGCCTGAGAGTACTGCACATTTAAGGGCACGTTGCTACAAACCACATAATGAAGCTGTGTAATATCGGAAGCAATTCAAAACCATATATTTAGTGAAAATATATTTATAATTATGTGATTAATTCATCCGTTTAATCTTTTACAAAAAAAAAACTCTTTTGTACTTTCCGCACAAACTAATTAATATCAGTTTAAAATTCCAAAATATACTATTTAATAAAAGGTAAGACTTTTTCGTATCTAAGTGGGATATAATATCTCTTATATTTTCGTATATAAAGTGATTGAGATTTGTTTCAGAATCTAGAGACATCTTATAAGGAAAGACAGTACTAAATCTGCTACGAATAATATTTCTTTGTTGAAACTATTACATCGCGTGCACGCACGCACACATATTACGATAATATTATAGTTTCTCATGACGTTATAGTTTCTTTGTGCGAATCTAGTTATGCATAAATTTTATTTAGGTTTCACTGAATATTTAATTTAAATATGCTCTGTAAATATTTTTTAAAATAATAACCAAACTGGGAAGAACGGCTGTGTAGGAAATAAGCTGCATTTCTACAATGCATACCATTATAGGCCGATACTATTTACGATATATAAATACGCGCTCCCTCGTACAACCCGAAAGCTGATTAAATTTTAATCATTTCGTGTTTTTTTTATGAAAGCAAGTCGCAAATAAACACTCTTTTTTGTAATATTCGCCCCTTCACCCTTACCTCATTATCCCGCGTTTTATCGTTACAAAAAAACATCATTACTGCTGGCAAAGTTTATATAACCCTGGACGTAGTTATCTTTGGAGATTAAAGGTTTCATTTTTTTGGCTCAGCTTTTGTCATTGTTCTGCTGAGTCTCGTAATGAACTCAATTATTTTGCTTGGAAACTAGTCGAAAACAACCAAACAACCGGTTGTTATACATGCAACCGGTTGTTTATTATTTTGCATCGCTCTATCTAAATTTGATATTTTTAGCATTGTATTCCAGTTGACACGTTTCGGATATTCTCCATTATCAAACATCAGATGTTTATTAGAAGCGTCTATAAAGGAATAAAAATGCTAGGAGTGATAGATGTATATATTGGTTACGTTTCATTTTCTTATTATAGTAACTATATATTGAAATCGTTTCTAACAACCTAATGACTTACTAAAAGTTTAACTTTTAACCGTTTAACTTACTAATTCTAAAAGTGCACCAATCATTTCATCGTCCATCTCTTATCACATCCATACCTTAGTTAACCCTTAAAAAGAATTTACCTCAATATGTCATCACAGATCCTACATGAAAAGGATAGTCAATGTGTGTTTTTACCCTAAAACACAAAAAAGATATTTAAATTATTTGAGAAGTATAGACTGGAATCTCGAGTTAAGTTTTATTAGACTATTTTCTTCAATATAATTGATACCCAGTATCAAGATTCAGATGGAACACTTGGTATTGTTCAATAATCACCAGTAGGAAGCATACATGGTTCAGCATGTTGAATGTTGCTTTTAGCAAAATGACTGATTTTAAAGTTTTAGTGGATTTTCTCCACCGAAGATAAACATATTACCTTTCAAAATATAGCAAAATGCATCTTTCCCAACACAAACGGCTCTTTGAAGATGAGAAACCTGCCTTTAAAAATACCCAAAACTCATACCAGAATATGTTATGCCAGTTTAAAGACTAACTATGATTTGGTTTGAATGTAAATACTAGTGACAGAGGATACTCTATTGGCTGGATTAAGCAGTTTGTTTATATACATATCAACTGACTTGTCTCGGAAAGCAGCGTTATCACATTTTAATACGACTCGAAATAGATTTCACCATTACCTTGCTTATAATTAGAAAACAAAACACTTATCTACGTCTAAAGTACATCTAGGTAGAAATGACGGATTTAAGACTTGGTATTTTTCATAGAGGCCTGGTTGTTTACGAAGAAAAGAGGCAACGCCAAGTTATAGGGCAAATTGGAGAGGAGATTATTTTCATTTAAAGTTTTTCTTTCGATTGTTAATAATTAACAACTCTCAATGTAACTGGTGTAGCACGTAGATTATTAAAAAAAATAGATATAAAAGTTAGCGGAAACCAACTGTTGACTGATATATAACTTTGGATTAATTTTTAGCCTTCTTAAGTAAAAGGTTTTCTAACGCCATACTTTATTCCTCTATTCACTTTTTATTCTGTGTCTGTGTAAAGTGGATTAAGGTTTTTGGAAAATGCATTAATGACTTCGAACTCTGAAAAACCTAAAATCAGCGCACCAAACGGAGAAATATGTAACCATTTTCTCGCTGGATTCTACTACCGAATTCTAGGTTTTTTTAGTTCTTGAATATACCCCTAACTTTCACATGGCAAGAGGATTCCTCTTGAAGATATTTCTCACCGTTAAACTTGAATTTTACTGTCTTTTATTGAAATTTTAATTAAAATCCAAAACATATTTATTTCAAAACATAATTGCTCCTATACTGTCGTAGGTTTGTAAAAGGAATATACGAAACTTGGCCAGATAGCATCAATTAATTTTAAAAAGATTTATTTTCGATATATATATATATATATATATATATATATATATATATATTTATTTATTTATTCATTTATAATAAATATATTTAAATATATTTATATTTAAAGTTAAATTATTAAAGTAACAAAGTAAGTGAATTTATGTACATTGATAATAATGCAATACTTTACTCAATTTGGGTGTAAAACACACTAAAACACTCTCTCTCTCTCTCTCTTTCTTTCTTTCTTTCTCTCTCTCTCTCTCTCTGTCTCTCCCTCTTTGTGTCTTGAAATTATTTCGTAAGGGAAAATGAATTAATTTTGCCTTTAAAGCTACATGTAAATTGGTCCTTCGTTTCCATAATTGGATCAGTAACGGTCGACTCAACGCCAAACTCTCCCACTTTACCGTCTCCCTTTGTTGAGACGGAATAACGCCAACATCCAATACAATCTGACTTTTGTTCACACCAACTACTTGAATTAAATTGCGACGCAAAGATTTTCTAATTCAATTAGGCGCACTCAGGCGGTTCCTTAACAACTTCATATTACAATACCTCCGAAGGTTATTTTAAAGATTGTAGACTTTAAACACTCATTTTATTTTAAAGAAAGACCAACTCGATTTCTAACTACAGTAGAGTCTCAAAATTTCGAGTCCCGATAATTCGAGTTTCCGTTAAATTCGAGCCTATTTCTATTGAATCCTATTTTGTCTATTTGAAAGAAAATGATGAAATGGGCTTCCAAAAAATGTTTATAGTCATATTGTATGCAAAGGCTTCCATGAAATGACCATATCAATTTGGTATGCAAAGGAAATGAGTCTGGCTTCCAATAAATGTTCATTTTAATACGGCATGCAAAGGAAATGAGTCGGGCTTCGAATAAATGTTCTTATCAATACGGTATGCCAAAGAACAAATTGACATAGAATGTGAAAGATTTATAGTGATTATACAAACTGCTGCATATAATGGCACAAGACATACTAATTATGTTACTAAGGGAAACAACTACCCAGTAGAAATAAGGAAACTAGTTTTAGAAAAAAAGGCAAGAAGAAGATGGCAGCAGTCCAGATACCCAGTAGACAAAACCATTTTAAATAATAAGAGTAAAAAAATAAAGAAACTAATTCGGAAACTCAAACAGAATTCTGTAAACTTTTACTTGGAAAATATGGTCGCAACGATGGAAACAAATTATTCCCTTTGAAGAGCCACCAGAAAAAACAAGAGGCCAATTACTTCAGTACCTCTAATCAGGAAAGACAATGGACGTTAGGCAAGAAATAATAGGCAAAATGCAGACTTATTCACAGAACACATTCGCAGACATATTCCACCCAAACATAATGATAAATGACTATGATTTGGATGATAGTGTCAATATAATGTCAGAAGAAATACCACTGGCAACTATAAAGGAGGTGGATCAAGAAATTCGGATAAATCATCATTCCAAAAAAGACCCAGAATTTGATTTCATCACCAAAAAATATTGAAACAGCTCCCAAGAAAAGGTGTAGTCATGCTTATTTATCTTATAAATGCAGCATTTATACTTAAATATGTGCCAGATATCTGGAAGGTAGCAGAAGTTGTAATGTTACCAAAACCAGGAAAATCGTATAATTATATTAAGTCATATAGACCTACATCGTTACTTCCTACAGTTTCTAAGCAAGTCGAAAAGCTCTTACTGAAAAGGCTTAATAAAGTCATAGAGAAAAGTGATCTGATTCCAGCATACCAGTTAGGATTCAGAGAAAAACATTCCACTATATATCAAGTCCATATAATAAAGGATATAATAGAAAGAGCCTTAGAAGATAAACAGATTTGCACTTCGCTATTCCTAGATGTGGCTCAAGCCTTTGATAAGGTGTGTCATGACGGCCAGATCCATAAATTAAATAAGATGCTCTCAAAGGAATATGATTCATTGTTAACATCATATATAACAGGCAGAACATTCAGAATAAAACAGGAAGGAGAATCTTCCAAAATTAATGAAATCGAAGCAGGAATACCTCAAGGTAGTGTAGTGGATCCAGTACTCTACCTACTTTACACCTGTTATATTCCAACCAGCCCAGAAGTAACCATAGCAATGTTTGTAGATGACTCAGCATTATTAGCAACTGACAAAGACATACATCTACGGGTAAAGTCCAGAGAGCAACAAACAAACTCCTAGAATGGACTGATAAATGGAATATCAAACTGAATGAAGTGAAATCAGTCCACATCAATATGAGGTGTTGAAATATCCTCCTTTAATGGATGTTAGCGGAATCATTCTCCCTAATGAAAATAAAGCTAAATATCTAGGTATGAACCTAGATGCCAAACTAAGATGGAAACGCCACATCACGAAAGAGAAGGAGGAATTAAATACCAAATACAGTAAACACTATTGCCTCTTGGGTAGAGAATCAAACTTCTCATTAGGAAATAAAATAAAAATCTACAATCAGATTTTGATACCAGTTTGGATGTATGGCAGTCAACTGTGGGGATGTGCAAAGGAATCTAATGTAGAAATTATCCATATTTTTCAAAATAAAGTACTGAGAAATGTTTAATGGTCCTTGGTATGTAAAAAACAAAGATATTCACCGAGACCTAAATATTCCGAGGATACGAGTAGAAATAAAGAAGATGGCACCAACATGAGAATAGAATTTACCTTCATCCAAGTACAAAGGCTCTTCAACTTCTCGATAACCAGACCATGGTTAGAAGATTGAAGAGAACCAAACCATTTGAGTTAGTGTAGTGTTGTGTTGTTCTGTGCCAGTTCTAATATAATATGTACTGACAATGTTCAGACAAGAACTAATGAGTCAATGGGCACTTAAGGTATATCCGTATTTAGGTTAAGATAATGCAAGCAAAGTTAATGGTTGGTCTAATTAGACCATTTTTAATAACAAAAAAATGCGTTATGCAAAGGAAATGAGTTGGGCTTCCAATAAATGTTCATGTCAATACGGGAAGTGTTATAGGAGCAGGGCATTTATTTTAGGGGTCAGATTATCCCAGTGGTATAGCTATAAATTAATCCCACGACGTTAATGTGGTATAGAAACTGTAAGTTATATTATTATATCTGGATTTCCAGTGTGGGTGGAAGATAATAAGGTTTGTATTTTGGAGACTAAAGGAATTCGTCTATATAACTTGGTCGTCTACTCCACTTTTATTGGACGGGTTTAGTATCGCCCCGGTGCCTATTTCGTCCTACTTTCAACTTCATAATTTTTGTAGCAATAAAATATAATCTCGGTGTTATAAGTAATTAATTCCTACTTTAACAAACTTTACTTTTTTAAAATAACAATGAAATTACTTTATTAAGATACATTACTCTAACGCAACCAACGCTCGTGCCTGCAAGGTGGCAACATTGTTGAAGTGGTCCAGAGCGCTACAGATTGCCAGATGTTAAAGCTACGAGGCTGTAATAATATTAAAAATATTTCACTGTATCTAAAAACAATTACTATTGCTTCCAGTTTACAATTAATATTACAATTTACGATTACAATTCATTACGTTTTACAATATACCTTTTTTTACACGTTTCGTTCTAACAAGGTCATCAGAATTGTTTATCATATTCGGACTACAAAATACAAAATTCCTCTGCAATATTAAATTTACACTAAATTACTCTTTATGACACTCTACAAAGTGCGCATTTCCAAAGGACCCCAAAAGCTGCCCAAAAATTGACAAAACAAAAGTAAGAGGGTAGGTTGAATGGACACTCAACCCTTGGCATTTGTATTACCTCCGCTTGATACTTCAAACGCTTTTACACTTTCAAGTATTCAAGAGACCGTTTTTCACGTACCGTATTAAAAATGTACACTGCTTGTGGGAAGTACGCCTTAGGGATGATTAATCATTCATTCCTTTCTCTCTGTTCGTTACAAATTTAGGAAACGTATTTCTCACTGAGAGTATCATATCCGATTACTCTAAACTTCCCACAAACTGTAGAGGTAAACTTTATAAATATTTTTACATACTCTATGCTTGTGAGGGTTTTCATAATGGTTCCGTTTCGTCAGAGTGAAATATCCGTCGTTCTTTCTCTTTCTTTATTCTCGAGGACTTAGTCAGTGACTGTCTTGTAAAATGCTATTAGTAAAGCTTCAAACTCTCAGTAAAATCGGGTTTTCGAAAACCATTTTCACTAGCCTTGGTCAGACTAACTGACAAATGTCAATCGTTCTCTTGAATCGGGATAAAACCATAGTCAAAAATTATTGTAGCATTTTCTCACTGTTGTTGAACCTGTCAATTATTCTTACATTTTCCGAAATATGTCTAGTTAGGTTAGGTAATGTTACATTATGTTTAGTCCAGTGACACTCAAGGTGGGTAAACGACGAGAATGGTGGAAGATATAATTATAAGAGGAGATTTCAATGGTTGTTTAAATTTCAACATCAGGAAGGGGATTTTGACTAATTGACCAGATAAGATCTAAGACTGAATAAATATTTGAATTCAGCTAAAAAAACAATCATTTTTAATAGGTGCGATTTTCTTTATAGGTTGTGTATTTGTGTGACGGTTTATCTCCTTTCCTTCAATCTCTCTCTCGCTCTCTCTCTCTCTCTCACACACTCTCTCTCTCTCTCACACACATACACTCTCTCTCTCTCTCTCTCTCTCTCTCTCTCTCTCTCTCTCTCTCAGGTCAGTATAATACTACAAAAAAATTTACTTTTTCAGCTCAATTATTAAACTCACTATTTCATCCTCCTTCACCTCCTTCTCTGTCTTCCTTCAGGTTAATGGATTTGGCCCATATTTAATTTTCTCTCTTTATATTTTCTGCTAAATCAATAGAGTGTCGGTTAAGTTCAATGTTCCACACTAAGCTAAAATCTATTCACACACGCGAGTAGCAGTACAGACATAGTCTATAACTCTATTCAACAACTTCTGCGTTTAACTACTTTGTTTTTAAACTATTGTATTTAGTCCAGATCAACGACTTATTTCTCCGACTCTTCGAGACTACTCTTCTCTGACTGTTTGAGGACTATTTTGCTTGTTGTGTTTTCTTGAATATAAATGTATTTACCTCATTAAAAATCCAAACATTATCTTTCAAATTCATATTTTTCCTGCATTATATTAATCCTGTGACGAGATTTTAGCAACCACTTCTCGCTGTGAAACAACCTTCTGTATAACACAACAGACTTTGTTTCTGAACAAAGACGATTACATATCACATCGATTTGAAAATAAATCTTATTCGCATTAAAAAAAATATGAACTTTTGTATAAAAGTTTATATTGATTTCATACTATAAGCATTTTGTGCCTAAAATGTGATTAATTAAGACCTGAGATTAATCAAAAGAGTTATAATTAATATTAAAATATGCAAGAGAAAATCTAGTGAAAGGAGTCATTAATAATTAATTCCAAGTTGAGAACTGTTTTGTTCCCCCTGTCAAAGTTTCCAGTAACTTTAAAGGGTGACTGAAAGGCTCTTAGGGCCACTTTTCAACTGTGAAAAAGTTTAGTAACTTAACGTTGGGTATAAAGGCACAGTCTTGCAAAACAACACGTCACTAACAGAGGCGTTCAGACACCTCAGACCATTTGAGGTTAGTATTTAATAGAATTTCAGTCGCTTGCAGATTGTATTTAAACAAACTCAAATTTAATCCACTTGAAAGTAAATGGTTTTGTATTTCGCACAGCCATACATTTAATTCTTACAACACGGAACTGCGTATTGCCAAGATGAAGACGCTGCAGGGATGATAACAGCAAATGTAAATGTTTAAAGTCTTAAAGAATAAACAGGTGGATAAAAGATGTTTGCATTGTTGATAAAAATAATACTAAGCTTTTTTACGATAATATAACGTCACAAAATGAGTATGGGAGCTCATTACTCAGTGGACACATGACACTGATGTGATCAGATTAGATAAACTTGCACGCCTCTCTTTGACTCGATGTTAATGATGAAAGATTTCCAGATACGTTGCATATATGAATAGAAGGTTAAAAACACAGATACAAAATAAAATCCTCTGAAATAACAAAACGGAGTGGGATTTCCAAAATAGGGGATTTTACAGTATAACTCACAAGATATTGTTGGGAATAATTGAATATTATATCTGCAGAACACCAGGGCCCTTCGCAGCCTGTTGCGGTAAAAGGTAATGAAAGAGAGAAACTTTCTTGGCTCTTTAAGAGACCTTTCATATTTATAAAATGAGATATTTCTTACTTTACTTCATATTTGTACTTATTGTTAGTTATTATAAACTCGTCTCTAATTATTGAGCGATACTATCGCAAAGTTATGACTCGCCATTTTTCACATTTTCCTCCCGGACTATAATTTAAACTTATTTATACTTTTACGACGTTTATATAACTTAGAGCTCTCGGCATCAAAGCAACGAAATAGCACGGCATCAGCACTATCTATGTTCATTGAAACCAGACATTTAATTACAAAGCGGAAAAACATAATTCGTCTGTCCGTGGTTTTCACGTCCAACTTATTATTTTCTTCCGGCGCCAGTCTGACACTTTGCTTTCTTTCTGATATTCAAAAACCCTCAAATATCACAGGAACTTCAAAGTTGGATGAAAAAATTCAAATAATTAGGCAAGACTACTATAACAAGTACTAGTACAATATTAAAATGTATTTAAAAAGAAGAAGTAACTAAAAAAAAACAAAAGAAACATTTTTAAAATATTTATCTGAAAGTTTTTTTAGCTGTTATTGATAAAATATTTACTTTCGGAAATTAAATGAAAATCCACTGCAATGCAATGCAATTTGAAAAAAATGATTTTAAACATATTTTAAAGAATCTAGAATTCATTTTTTATACCATTTGTTTTGTTTTTATTACTCATTTTATTTATTTTATATTATTGGATTTTATTTATTACTCTTTCATTTATTTTTTGTTCCATATCTATATCACATATGAGTGTCAATACAAATTACTGTTATTACAATCAGTGTTTACTGTACCTTGTTTTATGTCTATATAAAAACTTGATGTTATGGTATTTCAATTAAATTATTAGGATATGATATAAATATTTTTTTAATTTGTTACAAAACGGGACAGTAATTAAAATTGTTTATAACTGATCAAAAAAAACATGGGGCGTACGAAATATATAATTGTTAGGAATTGCTATGTAAATTGAAACGATAGTTAATCTCTAGTCCAAGTGCCAACGTTTTATGTTTTGAACTCTACAACTATATTGATATTTGTTAAAATTCACAATGTTTCTGTCAATCTTTATGGGATTATGTACTGTAAGACTACATGTATAGGGTTATAAGAATAATAATTCTATTTTTCTAGGAAATAATATTGTATACTTTTTGATTCTTTTAAAAACGTAATTTTAAAACTAATTTGATTTATGTTTTATTGTGATTAAAATAGAAATAATTACAATGTTCAACATAACGCTAAATCAGCACAATATTGCTGACGTTGGGAATTACAAAAATTTGGAATCCACTTCATATTACTCTCTGATTTCAAAGCCCTCGAAAAGGTTTTACAAATTTAAGGAGATAAACACAAATAATTCCATAAAGGAGAACTACAGTCCGTACTTTAACACAACAAACCTTTTCCTATTCCGCTCAAGAGATTGGAACTTAATATAGGGCCTACTAATCGCCTTAACAGAAATAAAGCATTTGCTTTTCCAAAAACGATTCTCCAGGTTGTATTTCATAATATAACTATTTCAATTATTTGTATTGTTTTGTTCAGAATTTATTTCTCCAAAACTGTTGCAATACATTTTACTTAAATACACATTTCAACAGTATTTTAAATAACCCTAACCTAATATAAGGCATTTTATTTAATATACGTAACATCAAAAACACTCCTGTCTAAGATTTCTGATCTCTTCGCTTTATTGATATTGCCTTTAAACGATTTCCTTACAGATAATAAAATTCAGGCGTCCGATAACTTAACATGTAAATAAATGTCAGCGTCACGCTTCCGCACTTTCTTTCAACACGTGGCTCGGTGCCACCTCGGCCAAATCCAGAACACGTTCATCGATTGACACCCTTGATCTACTTACACCTATCAGGCTACTAAAGCTATTTTATTACTTTACATGAAATATATATTTCTATTCTATCCACTGTCGACGGGCTACAACATTGACCCATGGAGACATCATTAGGTTCAAATAAAATAAATATTTCTTTTTTTCCTTTTGTTGACCGGGTACAACATTGAGAAATGGCGACATCATTACGTTCACATAGAGTGAATATTTCTATTCCATCCCTTTTTTTGTGGTCTAGAACATTGAGTTATGCAACATCATAGCGTAAATATTTCTATTCAATCCCTTGTTGACGGGCAACAACATTGAGTTATAGCGACATTATTAGGTTCATATGAAGTAAATATTTCTATTTTATCCATTGTTGACGGGCTACAACATGGAGTTATGACGATATCATTACGTTCACTTAAAGTAAATATAGCAGTCTCCAGGTGAAGGGGACCTCGACCCCTCGGATTACCGTAAACTTGTATTAGTCGGAAATAAGTTCCTGTGGATTAGAAAAAATAGGATTTTTAATGAACCCTAATACAGTAAAACCCCTCATATCCAGATCAATTCTGAGAAAACCCAATC
>JBAIZL010000009.1:58613784-58708784 GCA_036971475.1 Prosapia bicincta | reverse complement strand
TATGCGTAACAATTTGAACTGACTAGTACTATAACGTCACTTGTCACTATAATCACATTCCGGGAATTATTGCCAGACACCCTATCCCATCGGTGGGTATAAAGTCGTAATTAGTAACAACAATGGCTCGTTCACCGCCAGGCATCATTATAGCTCAGACCAGTATGGATAATCTCTTTTATGATGTTGAACCGTATGTTGGCACCATAAACTAAATGGCGTAAAACAAAATATGGCACCAACTGTTTTCAATTTTACTTGTAGTTGTTCACGTTACAATTTGTACACACCTGTTCCAGCGTTATCCAGTTAAAACGTCAATAATTTGTCATGTATTAGCTAGAAGACAATATTTTGGTTTATAATTAATTACATAACAATTAAATTGCATTAATTGTCGTAATTACGACGACATACTCCTGAGTGGAATTGTAGTTGACGTTATTATTAAAACAAATATTTTAAGTTACTTGTAATAAATAAATTCCTCAAACAAATGTTTAATTTTAAAACGATTTTAATAATAAAATTGAAAACTATCGTTTTGTTACCTTTACTGTTTGTATTTAATAAAACCTATTTCCAACGTTGATTCATATTGACTGTCGTTTAACTTTGTCCTAGTTATAGTGTTTATAGTTTGTACCGGAAATAAAGCGTTATCAAACAAAAATATATGTTTTAAATTTTATTCCCATATAATTAATTGTGCATAGCAAATATTTGATTTAAAATTATAATACCTATGCTTCTTATAAATGTATCATGAATTGTTTTAATAATAAGAATACAAAGATATACTAATGTTATATTACTAACGTCAGGACCTAGGTAGAACCCAATACTGTGTTTATCAGTAATGTCGTCTTCAAGGCTCTTCTAACTCGATGAATGATTTCATCTTCCTTTACTTTAAACTGTATTATTCAGCTTCTTGGCGGAATGAATCATGCTACATAATATGCCTATTGCAGGATTCCTTAATTCCCAGTCCTTACTTCACCGATCCATGGTCCCTAAGAGGAATAGTTTCTTTGTAGGCCTATTCATAGGTTTAAGATAATCAGCCAATAAGTTTAAAAAAGTAAAGGATTGTGAACATAAGTAGGACCAAGACAAAGGCACCAATCGCTGTGATAGAGGCATCACACTTAATTGTAAGAAACCTATAAAGAAGGGTAAATTAAATTGTTTGCCAACTGAATCTGCTAAAATTCTTTGTATTAAGTAACTTTAACTTTTAATGTTTGATTAGGAATGTAACACTTAGCGTAAATATTCGCCATTTTAATTTTTATATTTTAACCTCAAAAATGAAATCAATACTACCCGAAGAATGAAATCAGAAATGAAATAAACAGCCGCGAGCCTCTGTAGAAATGTGAAACACTTGAGCGTATTACTTGTTCAGTCATATTTTTCTCTTAAAGGTTCTGAACTGGATAGATCAAGTCTGAATAAAACCCTAAGTCTATACCGATTTGGGGTTAGAGGGTTCAACAGGTCTAGAGTTTGATTGATATTTAAGCTTGACGCGGATTTATCTAAAAAGGTGAACTTTTTTGTCCCTATCTAAATATAGTAATACTACTTGTGGCTGATATATAGGCCAAAGTTGTCTACATTCTATGAGCTTAATACCCTATCTTACACTGAATAAGCAAATCATCTTTCTTTCTTTATTCAAACATAAAACACTTTTTTTCTAATTGTATATGCCTTATAAATAGCAAAAATCGATATATTTATAGTTTTTCTACTCAACGTTTTAACAAATAATTATCTAAATTTAATACAGTATCAAATAGATTCAGAATAAAGTAAGAAATTATTATATTTTTAAATAAATCTTGTCTTTATTCGTTAACAATTAAACATATTTGGGCTGATCGGAATTAGCAAAATAAACGCTTAACTTGGAATAATAATCCAATATGGACAGATTTACTTTGAAGGCTTGAAGGTAACAGATGTTTTAAGGAACCAACACTACAGATATCTTTTCTTTAGCTGAGTATGAGAAACATATTAAATGTATAATCAATAGTAGTCCCTCAAACGTAAAACCAAATATAACTTTTTTGAAAATTAATAATATAAGAAATATAATTTTTGCTTTTGGATGTGGAAATTTGAAAATATTTAAGAAATTAGTTTTAGAACATATTAAACGTAATCCTGTTCTCATAACATATATATATATATACTTTATAATTTATATTAACTAGTAATATACTCTATTTCTCAAGAAATTACTTTGAGTTTTCGATGAACTCTTACTTTATGTATTTCGTTATTGGATCGTCTGAACTACTGATGAAAATTCACGCTGTTAAAGAATTTTCAGATTTCTTGCTGTGATTTGAATTTTTGTTCAACGTTGCTGCTTATGATGTGAGCAAGGTATTGTCCTGTTGCATATAAGTGTGACGTAACAAAATTACTTTAGTTAATATAATGTCAAATTAAGTGTTCTTAGTATTTGTACGAAAATATCGACCATGTGGAAAAATAACAATTAAAATTTATTATCATTAAAAATAAGGGTAAACTAAATTATTGATATTCGTAACTTTATACAATATATGTATTTTATATAATATATACGAACGTCTCATAGCTTTGGCAGAGTAAAAAAACCTGCTCAGGAGAATATTCTGTTAGTCTCAATGGGACGTCAACTTTCATTTTGCGTGGAACAAAGCCAAACGTTGTAGCTACAAAGGATTGATGGTCTAATAAAGTCTGAGGCGTATTAGGGATGCAATTTGCGGTCAGACGGGGTGTATTAATAGGTAGGTGTTGGTAAGCCTGCACAAAATTGTGACACTTTGGAAAACCTAACAATGTTGCACAGTTGCCTGAAGGAATAAAAGTCATTTGAAAAAATTAAAACAAATTGAATTTATTGATACATAGGAATACAGATCACATTAGGTTATTCATTTTATTAGACTTATCATATTTATATTTAGTGATCAATATAGCGAACATAACTTGTAGCAATAATTAAAAACCTAAATGTGAGACATGCTTATACACTGAGACTAATGTATAGCACATACAGCCTATAAAAACGAAGCACTGTCACAAACGAATATTCGAGGTAGAGGGTGGGTCTGCATCAGAAACGTGACCCATAATATTCCTCTACTCCACACTGCTGGATATCCTTAAGTGCGTTAACTCTATCTACCCCTATAGTGTGACCCCTCTGTATAATGCAGAAAGAGTTTGTGCTTACCTGAGGCATTCGATCCTGTCCCGGCACTATGGTAGGCCGGGATTATTCTAAGATTATAATTATATGGGCTGTGATTTTTCTACGATTATTATGACGTAGGCAGGTCATGGGACTTTGATATTGTGGCCCGTGATAGTTTCAGAACAATGGTAATTTACCCAGTGACTATTACAGGGGTAGACGTGACCAATTAAGCGGTTACTTATGCTTTTAAAAACGATTTGTTACCGATGAAAGCTACTAGCTCTCTTGGCTGCAAAATGTACTAAAGGAAATGCATAAAATCTTTCAAGGACTTGGATTGTAGAAGCTCTTAAGAATCTGCGTGAGTAGATATCTGCTACTCTTTGATCACACTTCCCACGGAAAAGATGATACTTGTATAGTAGTAAATGTAAAAAGACTTGGGCCTAGATTCCAACACATGTTTGAATCTTATTAATCAAATTGTCACTGCATCACTCCAACAGTTATGGCAATGGGATAGGATAGCAGTCATTGGGAAAATATCTACTTCAGAGCAACATTCTACAATATTAATTATAACAATACATTATATAATACGATTATACATCTAATAAAAGAACGACAAAAATAGAGAGGAGGGGATGAAATATAAATAAATATGATTGCACAAATGTATAGTATAATATTCTTCTAAACAAATTACACATTAAATTTTTAAAAGTATTTTGGTAGCTCAAAACATTTTCTGATGGTTAGGAATAATCAGAACTTTATGATTTGCCGTGTGGGCGAAACCACGATTTTATCTGTTAAATGGAAACCAAGCAACATGTTTATGAAATGTTTCACTTGGGATTGAAAACACGTGATACCCCAGACACTTTGGTAAGAGAAGCTTTTTAGGGAATTTACAAAACCAACAAACCTAAAACGGGGATTAGAGGCGCAGGTAATGGGGTAACGGACAAACATCAAACATCCATTAGACGTGTGGATTAAACATAACCAAGATAATAACTTTGAAGGGAAATATCAACCTATAGAAACAAGTAAGATATAACAGAAGAACAAGTTATGATTATGATTTATTATTTAAATCGTTATAATAAATAACTAATTAATTCGGTTGTCGTCACCATCATAATGGTAGAGGTTATAGCGAAGTTACGGAACTAAATCTGTAGCCACAGACATTACAAACGTGTAAATCTAATGATTGAAATTTTAAAATTCTTGAGAGTTAAACCTTTTGTAATACCCTTTAGTAGAAACAAATATTTCACATTCGATTCTAGCGGTTCACTGAAGCTGATATACTGTGTAGTAAAAACTCTATTAAGTGTTACATTCAAGTAGCAGGTAAGAGGTGGTAGTCTATATAGGTAAAATATACGAGAGTTAGATCATACAAACTACGACTAATATAAATTTAAAAGTAAAATCATGAAATTCTAGAAGTAATAAAAAAAATGAGCTAATACTGACCGAATATTATTCATCTGAATACAGGCTGATGTCCTTGAAGAAGAAATACTAAATAAACGGCTTGTGACTCCGACGTTAGTGGTGACAAATTACAGAAAATGTCATGTTGCCTAGTTATCTAATTTCTACCGTATTTATAACCTTCCATAACATTACATGCTTACATAGACACATCAGTATATCCTAAATGACTAGACATGTATAAATAAATTAGTAAGCGTGACTAGGCCTATATTTATGAACTACATAGTATATTTCTAGGTCCATGCATACGCAACATAAGCAGATTATCTATAAACAATATACACCCACCTGTATAAAATACTATGCAAAGCGTATAATCTACGTAAGCACATTTACAACTATAAACTACATACGCAGATATCTAAGTGTAAACTAGGTGATCAGATCTTTCAAAATAAACTTCAAAAGCAAAACATACTTATAAACTACTTGTGCAGACCGAAACGTAAGCATACGTATACGAATAAACTACATAACTAAACCTATACGTATAAACTATATAGATGAATTTATACCCTTAGGTCTAATCTAGATGAGAATACGATTACGTATGAACTATGTAAGCAGGACTATACGAATATACCTATATCTTAGGAACGTATTTGTTTCAATCTATACGTAAAAACCACAGAAAACAGTACCTTATATGAGCATAGAAAGCACTGCACACTAGAGCATACATAAATTAAAACCACTACCTCTGTAACCTGACAGGCCAGAGTATGGAAGAGCTCGCTCTACTGTATGCTACTTGAATTGATGCCTAAACAATAATCAGAATCTAGTCAACAAAAAACAGGTTCTAACAATAACTTTATAAGCTGAAATTTGCGATTAACTAGATTCGAACGATATAATATCATCTCTAAAACTACACTGTAACTATGAGTTTACAATAACTTTCTTATAAATTCTGCAACAATGCTACGACTCACCTATCAGCTCCAGTTTGTACTGAAACCTACAGGACGAAAACGACTAATTGCAAATTTACTGGTGTGGAATCGATATTCAGTTCAGGGTGGTGATGTATTAGTCTTCATGTAGAGTTTTATTGTTTTACATAAACCTCACAAAACACAAATTTACCCAAAAGTTCGACCAATTAATAATGTTTAACTGTCAAACTTAAAACCACAAAACGATATCCCACTGTTAACAAAATACTAACTTTCACCATCTGTGATTAATATCCAAGTGGCAATAAGTCTTCTTTATCCCTTCGACAAGTTCGTATTTCTATTTAAGTATGAACTCAAAAAGAGTTTTGCCAACCCTCTCGGCCGATACGTATTACCCCTCATCTTTTAATCCACTTAAGTATTTCTAAAAAACAGGTACTTTACGTTTTGCTTACTTTAGGGAAAATCCATTTGCTCAAAAACTATCTTATTACGAAATTTGAAATTTAAATAAAGAGAAATTGTTAATTGTTTTTTTCTAATTTTAAATAAAACTATTTTTTGTTGTAATATCGATCCATTTCACAATATATCAAACAAAGAGTTATATATATATATATATATATATATATATATATATATATATATATATATATTAAAACAACATAGGTTATTCAAATACAAGAATATTTATTAATTTATATCCAAAGCTTTTTGTTGGCAAACAGTGCCAAGGATATAAATATTCTTGTATTTGAATAACCTATGTTGCTTTAAATTATTAAACAGGAAAACGTATTTTATATTTATATATATATATATATATATATATATATATGATGAATTGTTACTATCTGGAGTACATCCGTTCATTCTGCAGTCCATAAATTCGCAGTTCCGACGTTTCGCTAGAATCTCATCCAGCATTGACGAGGTGAACCCAACAACAGTAGAAGAGCGAGTCTAGGTGGGTTTTTAAGAGTGTATTAGTTAATTTGTTTTTCTTTGTGTATTGATATTTAATTTCGTTTTTTACCCATAGAGTTTCAGCTTGTTTAGCAGTTTTTTGTGCAGAACTAATTTGTTTTTTTATTATTATTTTGGCATATTTTGGTGTTATTTTGTTTATAATGCAATGTTTATTAAAACGTATATTATGGTTAATATTTATGATTTGTTTTCTAAATTTTTCAAATTTGTTCAATAGTTTGGTTGCTTGATTACCTTGTGGGGTGATATCCATATTTGTAGTTATGCAACACTGTTTTCTTGTATACGCTTATCACTTTCACTTATGTACTTAAACAAGAATCTTACTTGGTATTTATGCGAGTTAACTTTCAATGACTGGCCTTGCCATTATCTTCGGGCATACTGAACAGGGTTGTTGTAGACTGCGAGCTGAGTGGATTTCCCCTTGATCTTGGTGTACCGTTATGGTACATTCACATACACAGGATACAACATAAAAGGAATAACCAAAACACTAAAAAATAATAATATTAACATAGCCTACAAAAACACAGGCAACATAATCAACAAAATAAACCAACCAGAAAAAATATGTCCCACACTTAATAACGGAATATACAAAATCGAATGCCCAGACTAATAAAATATACATAGGCCAAAGAAATTAAAAGACAGATATCAAGAACAACTCAATGCATACATCAAACCTGAAATTTATAACTCAAACTTAGCCACACACGCCATCAACTCGATTAGTTCATTGAAACAGAACCTTCGACTTGAGGGGTGTTTACGAGACGGTGAGGCAGTAAAAAAATGCAGCTGTACATGGCAGCTCAATGGTTAGGGAGTATTTTACCCCTTTTTTTACTCGGTACTAATTAATGTGGCAAAGTTATTTGTCATGCAAACACGTATCCTAGACTGCGGAACATAATCTACATCTAGTTTTAAGGTTAATCAAGTAGTTGCTTATCGAGCTACATCAATGAGACTAGACTATTATTGAACGGACCAATTTAATAATGTTATGTATTAGCAAGTTTTAGTATTCGTGCTATTATTTAGAGCGTAAGTGGAACTTTATTTTTTTTTTTTTAAGAAATTGACTAGTTTTACATAAAAGGAATAGAGAAAGAAAAAATAAAAGAAAGGAAAAGGAGGAGAGGTTAGGTTTGTGGATGGTAAGAGGAAATTTTAGGATCGAAATGAACAGATAGCCACATCAAAAACGTTTTTAAATATAAACATCTATTTTTTAATTTTTTTAAATTCGTTTAAGACTTTGTTTTAGTATAGATTATTTATCAATACTTTAAAAGAAGACAAATAGAAATTTAAGGTGTATAGTAAAATTATACACACGTTTTTAGATAAAATTTAATATTTGCAGTAGTTCGACTTGCTGCAGTTTAATTGTTTGAAAGCTAAAATGATTTACCTTCCAAGACACATGAATGAGGAGACTGAATACAGAAAGGTTTGTCACGTTACTTCAGGCAAATCAATACACAAGAAGTCAAGGGAGAATGTTAAAGAAGTTTCTAACTAGCTTATATTAAATGGAGTTCAAGTACAGAGCTTAGACATTTTAAATAGTCTTAATTAAGATTGACTTTGCAATGGAAACCAGAGGAAATGGTATGAATGTTTTCGAATAACATAAATAAGGCCTGCATTAAATGGAGGACAGGGGAAGGGTAATGGAGGTTTTAAATAAGATTAATTATACTTAACGTAAATAGAAGCCAATCGAATGACATGGATGTTTTTAAACATCAATTAAGGTTAAGGAAAAATTTTATGGATGTTTTTTTAATAATATTGAAGAATATTAACGTTTATTGGAGGTCAGGCAAATGCCATGGATGATTTTAAACAACATTATATAAAGTTGACGTTCAATGGAGATTAGTGGAATCTCGTGGATGTTTTTAAACACCTTAACTACGATTTAGATAATATGGAAGTTAGGGGAAGTGTCATGGATGTTTTAAATAAGGTTAATTTTGTTTAACGTAAATGGAAGCCAAGAAAATGTCATGGATGTTTTTTTAAACAACATTAATTAAGGTGAGCGAAAAATGTTGTGGATGTTTTACTTTATTAACATTGAAGAATATTAACGTTTATTAAAAGCTATTCAAGTGTCATGGTTATGGTTGTCTTTAAATAAAATCAATTAAGATGCGTTAAACGGAATTTAGAGGGAATTTAATGGATGTTTTAAAATTATATTGAGTGAAGTTTGTATTGAATAAAGATGAGAAAAACTCCTGAATTTAAAAAAAATATAACTTTATCTTAGGTTGAACCTAAACACAGCTTAGAAATATTTTTTATACGTTTTAAAAATAGCTTTTAAAATGTTTTGATTATTAATTTTGTCTGTGAAATTACTTAGGAATCACACTGTATACGCCATCCAGTGTTTAAATGAGTTATTTTAATACGTTAGAAAAACTACACACTACTGATTTTCGTTTGAAAAACCTCATGTTATGATTTCGCGTCTTCTTGCTACTGAACTTTTTTATCAGTTCTACAGTTGATCATCCAAATCCTATTTGAAAATCAAATGGATCGTGATCTCAATTAATTATAGTCTCGTCCATCTTATGTCTTTATTTTATCTCTAACCAACACTTCCATCTTGAAATTTGACTTGAAACCCCTTTATTGGTCGAGAAACAGATAAATTGCTATAAATCTCTTTTTTCAAAAAAAAACTACGCATTATATATTTATTGACGAAAACAAACGAGATTTAAGGGAACAGACGAGGGCTGTCTAGTTTTATTTATGCTGATTCCGTAAGATGAGTGAATATTTCATTTCCTCGCCAAGTAGAAATATTGCAATGAGAGGCGTAAGTTTATTTGTACTGTGAACCTGAGGCCTGACAGGACTCGATAACACACTGTATGTGATGTAGGGTTGTAAAAAGGATTATTTTATATTGACCTTTACACGATCCTGCGCCCAATCCTCCTAGATTGAGTTTACGTCGGAATTAAATCCATCAAACGAAGGACAGTGGCTTATATTAAAGTTTCCAATCCTTCTAAGTGCATGATGCAAATAAATACTTTAAATACATTATCACATCAAAACTAAAATGGTGAAAACGCTGTTAATTTAGTTCTAAGAAAGAAATCGCTTTATTTATGTATTTGCTATTCGATATCCTTGTTTCTGTTCTACTGCGGAGGACAAAATATCGATTCTTAAGTGGCTTGAGTCTATCTTACACAAATTATTTCAGGGAATTATAAGGTTATAATGAGCAGCCAATGTAGTTCCCCCAATCACCAGTGGAACATTATGAGCGTAAGTAAAACGACATTTCCACCCCTAGCAACACTATTTTATGTGCAGATGATATTTCAAATCCTGATTATTAACAAACGTGCTGTTGAAACATATTCTGAGAGTTATTTCTATTGCCCAATAAGAGGAGACAACAAAAATATACGTAATAATCACAACTTTGAAGAAGTAAATAAACTGGACCAGAGGCGCAGTTTTATAGGCCACGTAGAACGATTTTACCTCTGAGATGAGGATCCTATTGGAGAGAATCTGGAGCATGAAAAGTGTTTAACATGATAGTGTTTGTAACCTCTCCTTAAGGCATCGTGTGATAGTGTTTGTAACCTCTCCTTAAGGCATCGTGTGATAGTGTTTGTAACCTCTCCTTAAGGCATCGTGTGATAGTGTTTGTAACCTCTCCTTAAGGCATCGTGTGATAGTGTTTGTAACCTCTCCTTAAGGCATCGTGTGATAGTGTTTGTAACCTCTCCTTAAGGCATCGTGTGATAGTGTTTGTAACCTCTCCTTAAGGCATCGTGTGATAGTGTTTGTAACCTCTCCTTAAGGCATCGTGTGATAGTGTTTGTAACCTCTCCTTAAGGCATCGTGTGATAGTGTTTGTAACCTCTCCTTAAGGCATCGTGTGATAGTGTTTGTAACCTCTCCTTAAGGCATCGTGTGATAGTGTTTGTAACCTCTCCTTAAGGCATCGTGTGATAGTGTTTGTAACCTCTCCTTAAGGCACCGTGTGATAGTGTTTGTAACCTCTCCTTAAGGCATCGTGTGATAGTGTTTGTAACCTCTCCTTAAGGCACCGTGTGATAGTGTTTGTAACCTCTACTTAAGGCATCGTGTGATAGTGTTTGTAACCTCTCCTTAAGGCACCGTGTGATAGTATTTGTAACCTCTCCTTAAGGCATCGTGTGATAGTGTTTGTAACCTCTCCTTAAGGCACCGTGTGATAGTGTTTGTAACCTCTCCTTAAGGCATTGTGTGATAGTGTTTGTAACCTCTCCTTAAGGCACCGTGTGATAGTGTCTGTAACCTCTCCTTAAGGCACCGTGTGATAGTGTTTGTAACCTCTCCTTAAGGCACCGTGTGATAGTGTTTGTAACCTCTCCTTAAGGCACCGTGTGATAGTGTTTGTAACCTCTCCTTAAGGCATCGTGTGATAGTGTTTGTAACCTCTCCTTAAGGCATCGTGTGATAGTGTTTGTAACCTCTCCTTAAGGCACCGTGTGATAGTGTTTGTAACCTCTCCTTAAGGCACCGTGTGATAGTGTTTGTAACCTCTCCTTAAGGCATCGTGTGATAGTGTTTGTAACCTCTCCTTAAGGCATCGTGTGATAGTGTTTGTAACCTCTCCTTAAGGCATCGTGTGATAGTGTTTGTAACCTCTCCTTAAGGCACCGTGTGATAGTGTTTGTAACCTCTCCTTAAGGCATCGTGTGATAGTGTTTGTAACCTCTCCTTAAGGCACCGTGTGATAGTGTTTGTAACCTCTCCTTAAGGCATCGTGTGATAGTGTTTGTCCTCTCCTTAAAGCATCGTGTGATAGTGTTTGTAACCTCTCCTTAAGGCATCGTGTGATAGTGTTTGTAACCTCTCCTTAAGGCATCGTGTGATAGTGTTTGTAACCTCTCCTTAAGGCATCGTGTGATAGTGTTTGTAACCTCTCCTTAAGGCATCGTGTGATAGTGTTTGTAACCTCTCCTTAAGGCATCGTGTGATAGTGTTTGTAACCTCTCCTTAAGGCATCGTGTGATAGTGTTTGTAACCTCTCCTTAAGGCATCGTGTGATAGTGTTTGTAACCTCTCCTTAAGGCATCGTGTGATAGTGTTTGTAACCTCTCCTTAAGGCATCGTGTGATAGTGTTTGTAACCTCTCCTTAAGGCATCGTGTGATAGTGTTTGTAACCTCTCCTTAAGGCATCGTGTGATAGTGTTTGTAACCTCTCCTTAAGGCATCGTGTGATAGTGTTTGTGACCTCTCCTTAAGGCATCGTGTGATAGTGTTTGTAACCTCTCCTTAAGGCATCGTGTGATAGTGTTTGTAACCTCTCCTTAAGGCATCGTTTGATAGTGTTTGTAACCTCTCCTTAAGGCATCGTGTGATAGTGTTTGTAACCTCTCCTTAAGGCATCGTGTGATAGTGTTTGTAACCTCTCCTTAAGGCATCGTGTGATAGTGTTTGTAACCTCGCCTTAAGGCATCGTGTGATAGTGTTTGTAACCTCTCCTTAAGGCATCGTGTGATAGTGTTTGTAACCTCTCCTTAAGGCATCGTGTGATAGTGTTTGTAACCTCTCCTTAAGGCATCGTGTCACTGTATATCTGAGTAAATAAGAAACCGCGACTTTATAAGCTTTATATGTTTTTAAGTGTTATTTTTTATTCAAAATTGTAAACTACTTGGGCATCTTCTTGAATTGTTTTTTCCACAAGTTTGTCTGATTCATTAGGTAAGATTTTTAATTCATTAAATCGAGGTGTAGGCTCGAGATACATAACAAAAGTTAGTAATAATATATTAATTTATTTGTTACTATAATATAGTAATCTATTAACAATACAATAACTAAAATTTATATTTCTAATATAAACAAGTATACAATTAGTTTACTTACGATTAAAGTAATACTTATGTTATAAAATTAAAATTCATATCTTTTATTGCCTTTCTTGTAACAAGTTTTCGAAGTGGAAATGTAAATTTAGTTGGATTTTAAAACTGGCGATTGCCCAACATGGTGCCCAAACCACCCTTAAGTAAATCTGCCTCCATTCGTCCCCACAGACTTACAAAACCAATCTGATTTATTTCAATAAAAGTAGATGGAAGTAAAAACTGTAATTGCTAATTTTAAAATGTTTTATTTTTAATCATATCACAGTATTCGCGATATTTTCGTCTTCAAAATAGATCATATTAATAAAGAAGAAATGTATGGTTTTAATTATTGATGTGACAACTTCAACAGCGTAATCTTAAATTATAAATTATCACTAAACAATTTTCATAGTCAATTTTGTTTAGTTTTTGTAAAATGTTTAATGTTTACCGATAAACCTTCAGCAGAAACTAACCATCTGATTAGGTTATTTAACAGAGTATTTGCGTTCAATATTCATCTTGAATTCAGTGCAATACTCAAACCCACTTTCCGTTTCAGTAGACTGAATTGATAAAATAAACTGTTGTCTTAAGCTATTGTTTGGCCAGCCGGCTTTGTATTCAGTGTTTACAGACTTGGCGCTCTGTTGGCCAATCAATCTTTGATACTCAGAGGCTAGACTTTTGTTCGAGAATCGGGGATGAGGTTTAACCAGCTGCAGGTTCTCGATGCGTCTACAATTACTGGTCGAAACATTTCATAGCTTTTACAGAGATTTAGTTTTAGGTAATTGAGGTTATTGACTCTTTACAAGTGTATACATGATACGCCCAGTTTATTTTAGATAATTTATAAACTCTGTTAAAACATGTGAATTGGAACTTGGAAACTCGGTTAGTTTTATTGTATGGTTTGACCGGTATTTGTTAAGAAATGGAAAATGTGAGGCTGGTGATCTAGAGTAGCCAGCTGTAAGTTACACGATAGGTTAGATGTTTGACCGTTGAGGTTTATTTTCTTCGATTTTATGCTCGCAATAAAAAAGAATGAATATATATACATACAAATACCTCTAGATCCCTTATGAGAAATGTAAGGTAATGGAACAAAAGAAATACAGAATTGGCATAACGTTTCCTATTACTATAAATATGATTCATATCTAGGTAGCCGTGATCACTTACCAAAGTAGATACACTCTACCACGGCCATAGAGGACCTACCTTCCATGGTGGGTATTAGGGTATTGTTCTCTTAGGAAATATTGAATGAAAATAAAACTGGTAAATTTAAATTTTTCCGGGTGACCTAATTCTAACCAAACAAATTTTCACTTTAACTGTCATCGTTTATTCTATACGGGCCCTCCTTTTATATCTAAAATTTTTGTTACCTATTAAGAGATTAATTCATAGATAAATTTTCTAGATATATATTAAATAAAATTGGATTTTATTAAAAATAGTTAATGATTTTTGTGGTATTTTCATTCCTTTAATGAAACACTCACGAGTATAATAGCATATGACCTTTATGTGTACCCTTAAACACGAAACCTGTCAGAGCTAGTAACCGTCTATTTTTACTTACACCCTATTAATTTCACTCCTGTAGTTAGAATCTACACCCATTCGTTTTTCTGTTACAAAAGATCACATGGAGTCCTCACTCCAGGTGGTGTATTGCCTTATTCTCTAAACTTGCAAAGCGTTACTTCGTATCGAGTTCTTATCAGCAAATTATAAAACATATTCTAATTTACAATTAATTATTACCAATTTCCATATCACTAAACCTCATTGTTATTTGAATTTACAAGTTGTCGTAATCACAGTACGAGAATTTTAAATAAACTTTTATTATCGGAAAACTATTAAATTTATTATTGAATATTTTATCACTCGCATGGCATTTTTTATAATAAAAAGACGCTTATATTAACGAGTCTTGAGTATAAAACTTTATTTAATATTTTATGCTCATAAAACCGATTGACTAATAAGTAAAATGCCTCTACCTCTCCAAGATTTAATGAACCTAAAGTGAAGCAAGAGCTTTTACCAAACGAAGCGCCGTAATTAGGTTTTATACCGGGTTTACTGTCGTTATCGCAAAACTTTTTCCAACTTCACAACAGCTCTGACATTTTTGATTTATTATCGTTGCCGCCTTCTTCTTACTTTTACTTTTATATATTCTGATTTACCTGTGTTTTCAATAATTATTAGCCTACTATCTTTCCTTACGCAAGACGTATTACTTTAATTGTTTCTCTTCGTAAAAAACTGTTTTGTATGTAAATAGTATAATTTTAATGTATTTTACAAATGCAAGGGTATGTACCCGAATCGAAGGAACCTTTTAGGTCTTAAACTCCTACTGAAAAAATACTATTTATATTCTGGTTGTTATTAGCTTTTGAAAAAATACAGCCACTGAACTTATAAATGCTGAACCACTATCATTTAGCTGTGTTCTTACTAATAAACTAATAAATGTTACACTACTGAACTGTTATCTCCTTCTATCACTTCTACATACTGTTATCTGCTTCTATAAGTTGGCCTCTTGCTGAACTAAAGAACATTGAGCTACTAACTCTTACCTACTACTATAGCTTGGAGTCCTGCCTAACTAATGAATGCTAAACTACTAACTCGCATCTGCTTCTATAAGTTGGCCTCTTACTGAACTAAAGAACATTGAGCTACTAACTCTTACCTACTACTATAGCTTGGAGTCCTGCCTAACTAATGAATGCTAGACTACTAACTCGCATCTGCTTCTATAAGTTGGGCACTTACTGAACTAAAGAGCATTGAGCTACTAACTCTTACCTACTACTATAGCTTGGAGTCCTGCCTAACTAATGAATGCTAGACTACTAACTCGCATCTGCTTCTATAAGTTGGGCACTTACTGAACTAAAGAGCATTGAGCTACTAACTCTTACCTACTACTATAGCTTGGAGTCCTGCCTAACTAATGAATGCTAGACTACTAACTCGCATCTGCTTCTATAAGTTGGCCTCTTACTGAACTAAAGAACATTGAACTTATAACTCTTACTTACTACTATAGCTTGGAGTCCTACCTAACTAATGAATGCTAAACTACTAACTCGCATCTGCTTCTATAAGTTGGCCTCTTACTGAACTAAAGAACATTGAACTTATAACTCTTACTTACTACTATAGCTTGGAGTCCTACCTAACTAATGAATGCTAAACTACTAACTCGCATCTGCTTCTATAAGTTGGGCTCTTACTGAACTAAAGAACATTGAGCTACTAACTCTTACCTACTACTATTGCTTGGAGTCCTACCTAACTAATGAATGCTAAACTACTAACTCGCATCTGCTTCTATAAGTTGCGCTCTTACTGAACTAAAGAACATTGAGCTACTAACTCTTACCTACTACTATTGCTTGGAGTCCTACCTAACTAATGAATGCTAAACTACTAACTCGCATCTGCTTCTATAAGTTGGGCTCTTACTGAACTAAAGAACATTGAGCTACTAACTCTTACCTACTACTATAGCTTGGAGTCCTACCTAAGTAATGAATGCTAAACTACTAACTCGCATCTGCTTCTATAAGTTGGGCTCTTACTGAACTAAAAAACATTGAGCTACTAACTCTTACCTACTACTATAGCGTGGAGTCCTGCCTAACTAATGAATGCTAAACTACTAACTCGCATCTGCTTCTATAAGTTGGGCTCTTACTGAACTAAAGAACATTGAGCTACTAACTCTTACCTAATACTATAGCTTGGAGTCCTACCTAACTAATGAATGCTAAACTACTAACTCGCATCTGCTTCTATAAGTTGGCGCACCAAGAGCCCTTTCGCCAAACAACTCGCACCAAGAGCTCTTCCACCAAACAACTCGCACCAAGAGCCCTTCCGCCAAACAACTAGCACCAAGAGCTCTTCCACCAAACAACTCGCACCAAGAGCCCTTTGCCAAACAACTCGCACCAAGATCCCTTCCACCAAACAACTCGCACCAAGAGCCATTCCACCAAACAACTCGCACCAAGAGCTCTTCCACCAAACAACTCGCACCAAGAGTCCTTTGCCAAACCACTCGCACCAAGAGCTATTCCACTAAACAACTAGCACCAAGAGCCATTCCACCAAAACAACTCGCAACAAGAGCCCTTCCGCCAAACAAATCGCACCAAGAGCCCTCTTACCAAACAACTCGCACCAAGAGCCCTTCCACCAAACAACTCGCACCAAGAGCCCTCTTACCAAACAACTCGCACCAAGAGCCCTTCCACCAAACAACTCGCACCAAGAGCCCTTCCGCCAAACAACTCGCACCAAAAGCCCTTTCACCAAATAACTCGCACCAAGAGCTCTTCCACCAAACAACTCGCACCAAAAGCCCTCTTACCAAACAACTCGCACCAAGAGCCCTTCCACCAAACAACTCGCACCAAGAGCCCTTCCGCCAAACAACTCGCACCAAGAGCCCTTCCGCCAAACAACTAGCACCAAGAGCCCTTCCACCAAACAACTCGCACCAAGAGCCCTCTTACCAAACAACTCGCACCAAGAGCCCTTCCACCAAACAACTCGCACCAAGAGCCCTCTTACCAAACAACTCGCACCAAGAGCCCTTCCACCAAACAACTCGCACCAAGAGCCCTTCCGCCAAACAACTCGCACCAAGAGCCCTTCCGCCAAACAACTAGCACCAAGAGCCCTTCCACCAAACAACTCGCACCAAGAGCCCTCTTACCAAACAACTAGCACCAAGAGGCCTTCCACCAAACAACTCGCACCAAGAGCCCTCTTACCAAACAACTCGCACCAAGAGCCCTTCCGCCAAACAACTCGCACCAAGAGCCCTTTCACCAAATAACTCGCACCAAGAGCTCTTCCACCAAACAACTCGCACCAAGAGCCCTCTTACCAAACAACTCGCACCAAGAGCCCTTCCGCCAAATAACTCGCACCAAGAGCTCTTCCACCAAACAACTCGCACCAAGAGCCCTTTCACCAAATAACTCGCACCAAGAACTCTTCCGCCAAAAAACTCGCACCAAGAGCCCTTTCACCAAATAACTCGCACCAAGAGCTCTTCCACCAAACAACTCGCACCAAGAGCTCTTCCACCAAACAACTCGCACCAAGAGCCCTCTTACCAAACAACTCGCACCAAGAGCCCTTCCGCCAAACAACTCGCACCAAGAGCCCTCTTACCAAACAACTCGCACCAAGAGCCCTTTCACCAAATAACTCGCACCAAGAGCTCTTCCACCAAACAACTCGCACCAAAAGCCCTCTTACCAAACAACTCGCACCAAGAGCCCTTCCACCAAACAACTCGCACCAAGAGCCCTTCCGCCAAACAACTCGCACCAAGAGCCCTTCCGCCAAACAACTAGCACCAAGAGCCCTTCCACCAAACAACTCGCACCAAGAGCCCTCTTACCAAACAACTCGCACCAAGAGCCCTTCCACCAAACAACTCGCACCAAGAGCCCTCTTACCAAACAACTCGCACCAAGAGCCCTTCCAACAAACAACTCGCACCAAGAGCCCTTCCGCCAAACAACTAGCACCAAGAGCCCTTCCACCAAACAACTCGCACCAAGAGCCCTCTTACCAAACAACTAGCACCAAGAGGCCTTCCACCAAACAACTCGCACCAAGAGCCCTCTTACCAAACAACTCGCACCAAGAGCCCTTCCGCCAAACAACTCGCACCAAGAGCCCTTTCACCAAATAACTCGCACCAAGAGCTCTTCCACCAAACAACTCGCACCAAGAGCCCTCTTACCAAACAACTCGCACCAAGAGCCCTTCCGCCAAATAACTCGCACCAAGAGCTCTTCCACCAAACAACTCGCACCAAGAGCCCTTTCACCAAATAACTCGCACCAAGAGCTCTTCCGCCAAAAAACTCGCACCAAGAGCCCTCTTACCAAACAACTCGCACCAAGAGCCCTTTCACCAAATAACTCGCACCAAGAGCTCTTCCACCAAACAACTCGCACCAAGAGCCCTCTTACCAAACAACTCGCACCAAGAGCCCTTCCGCCAAACAACTCGCACCAAGAGCCCTCTTACCAAACAACTCGCACCAAGAGCCCTTTCACCAAATAACTCGCACCAAGAGCTCTTCCACCAAACAACTCGCACCAAGAGCCCTTCCGCCAAACAACTCGCACCAAGAGCCCTTTCACCAAACAACTAGCACCAAGAGCTTTACCGCCAAACAACTCGCACCAAGAGCCCTCTTACCAAAAAAATCGCACCAAGAGCCCTTTCACCAAATAACTCGCACCAAGAGATCTTCCACCAAACAACTCGCACCAAGAGCCCTTCCGCCAAACAACTCGCACCAAGAGCCCTTTCACCAAACAACTAGCACCAAGAGCTCTTCCGCCAAACAACTCGCACCAAGAGCCCTCTTACCAAACAACTCGCACCAAGAGCCATTTCACCAAATAACTCGCACCAAGAGATCTTCCACCAAACAACTCTCACCAAGAGCCCTTCCGCCAAACAACTCGCACCAAGAGCCCTTTCACCAAACAACTAGCACCAAGAGCTCTTCCGCCAAACAACTCGCACCAAGAGCCCTCTTACCAAACAACTCGCACCAAGAGCCCTTTCACCAAACAACTAGCACCAAGAGCTCTTCCGCCAAACAACTCGCACCAAGAGCCCTCTTACCAAACAACTCGCACCAAGAGCCCTTCCGCCAAACAACTCGCACCAAGAGCCCTCTTACCAAACAACTCGCACCAAGAGCCCTTTCACCAAATAACTCGCACCAAGAGCTCTTCCACCAAACAACTCGCACCAAGAGCCCTTGCGCCAAACAACTCGCACCAAGAGCCCTCTTACCAAACAACTCGCACCAAGAGCCCTCTTACCAAATAACTCGCACCAAGAGATCTTCCACCAAACAACTCGCACCAAGAGCCCTTCCGCCAAACAACTCGCACCAAGAGCCCTTTCACCAAACAACTAGCACCAAGAGCTCTTCCGCCAAACAACTCGCACCAAGAGCCCTCTTACCAAACAACTCGTACCAAGAGTCCTTCACAAAGCTAAATTCTTCCGTCTGTGGAATATTTAGAAATGTAATTATTATACATGTCTCATTACAAATGTATATGCTATAGTATTGGAGAGTAATCTGTACACTTAGGCCAACTGCAAAAAGATGTAGAATCGCATCCTAATTCGTATAAGATCTAATCCTAATGTTGTCATAGAGATCACATTAACTAGATACCAAATTACTTTCTGAGTAATTTATCAGTTTTTTATTTTTATCTTGCGTTTTCTCAGCCTCAATAAAGTTCAATGTTTATGCAAATATTTTAATTGAATTGAAGGCACATCGGGGTGAAAATTGAAGTAAGCCTCTTGAAATCCAATTTATTTAAACGATTGCATTGTCAGTTGGTGTTACTGCTAGAGAGGCTGCTTTGACTGAGGAATCTTTTAAAAATCCTATCATTTCAAATATTACTTTGTTTTTATGATTTGTTTTTGCTTGGATTTAAAGTGTTTTCTAGTATTTATAAGGTACTCTTCCCAACTATATTCTCCGCATAGCGAGTAGGTATCTGTCCTTGCGCCAACTAATCCTAGGCTTACTTCTGCCTATGCCTGTCTGCTCCTATTTTCAGTACCAGAGAATCATTCTGCTCTTCATAGTCCTATATAAGTGAATAAACCTTTCCCTATTCTTCTTCTTACGGGGGAATATAACGAACGGATACTTCTTTACCTCCCAAATAAAGAGTTAGCCTACTTTAGGTATGCGAGCCTGATACATATTTCACCAGAAGTTCTTACGTCCCTACTTCTATTACCCTACCTTTTTTATCCTTTTTTGGCGATAATAGATAAACTGGTCCAAAGCAAGTTGATTGACACAATGAATAAAAAAGAAAAATTTTACCAAAAAATGTTCGATATCGATCTACTGTTTTTTATTGAAGTTACGCTACTTTATTTACTTTAAAATAAGTCCCAGCGAAAATGTTGCTAAAACCACTATCTACAGTTCAAGGATTAAAGCTAAACGAATGGCTCTGTAATCTGAAAACCCTTCGATATGGAACATTAGGTCTTAATAATCTATAAGGAGGAAATATATTAGACCATTGTTTTTGAGATAATTACGTTATTGTAGTTTAGATTGTTATTGTTTTTGAGTTTGTTACTTAATTAATAATGTAATCCAAATTGTTATCGTCGACGTTTCATCCATTATCGTGACCTTTACGCCATTCTCAGAACTAAACTTACTTGAATGGAATTAATATATCTATTTAAAAACACCGGTTTAAATAGAAGAGCCCTTTCTTTCGTTGCTGTTGAAAGTGATAACCCGATTGGAAGGAGGCAATTTAGAGAATTAATTAAGAAGACTGATTCAATAAATCACGTTTGGGGGCAACAACAAGAAACCAAGTATGAAACTCAATTATAACTCCTTCTTCAGACAAAGCAACCCCAAATACAATTAATCTGGCTTTTGGTCCACTTTACGTACATCAAGACAGAGAGAGGGACATTCTTGCAAACATGCTAAGAAGAATTATTTTTAGAAAATATTATCTATTAACTGTTTTAAACAAGAGCCTTAGTTTTAAATACTTTGCAGCTTTTAAAATAGCTTTTAGAACCACAGAATGAATCTTACTGCTTACGTAACAAATTTAAATATCCTCTAGCTTTAACAACCTGTTTGATTTCTGCCATATTTATTGCATGAGCTTCTTCTAGTTACAGCCCATCTTTAGAACAAAACTTTGAATCGTGATTGATTCTCCTATGTTTTCTAAAACAATTTCAAGCGATCATTCATATTACCTAATCGTATCGGTCAAGTGTTAGTGTGCAGTCTTATCTTATAAACAATTAAGAGCCAACCATCACTCGTACATAAATTTTGAAGTAGATGAGTCTATCCGAAACGCGTTCGTAAAAAAACAACAGAACAGGTTAGTAGACCTAAAAGTAGTAATTTAAATATTATTAAAAAGTAGATATAGCTATAACATTTCTTAAAAAATAAGGAAGAAAAACATCTGACAACCAGATTACTACGGAAGAATCAGTTAAAGAATGATAAAGGAAGAAAGAATTGCAGCGAAGAATTAAAATGTTAGATGGCTCAAGATAAGCAAATCAATTACAAACTCGGAGGTAGAAGCTTAAGGAAGATTAGGAGTCCAGGGAGTGCGTTACAAAAACCTATTTATTAGATAACATAAATATGTTAAAGTTTACAGGAAAATTATGTCTAATCTTACCATTGACTCACATGAGGGGGAAGGTAAATCTGTCTTAGACCAAGAAGAATTGTGATAAGCTTTAACTGTCCATTACTGCAGAATAGACTTTAGGTGTTCATTTTCTCAGTGTGAGTCAATCTGGCTGCTGAAGAAGCACAAAGATTATTGGTGTTACCTTGGATCGAAACCAGTACCTTGTATCAGTAATTTAGTTTTCTACGCACGGTCATCTTAATAAACAGTTTATATTGTAATGGACAAAAAGATCAGTGCTATGTGACAACATATTGCTATCTAAATCCAATTTAAATGGTTTTTAACATATTCGTAGACTTTGAATTAATGGGAACCCATAATTCTGGATGAACAAAGGGGATTTGGGAGACACTTGAAGGAGGCAAGAAGAGGAAATAAAGCTTGTGAGTGGATGAGGTTGTGCAAGAACACCCGGGATGATAACGTTGATAAATAACTAATTTTCTGTATTCGTGTTTAAAGCAAATTATTCTAAATGCCATGCATACATCATTTCAAACTCGTTTTAAAGCAAACACTTTTAAGTCCAATTCAATGTAATAAATGTGTTTATTTGCTGTTAATTAAATTTCGGTTGTTTTATTTATTGCGTAATGGATGAATACTAATAAAATAAACGTGCATCTCATCATATCATGTACATTCTGGTCTCTTTTAATGAGGACAAAATAATTTCCAGGTTAGATTATCTAGTTTAATTCATATTTTGGCACCACTGTGTAGTTTGTTCAAAATAATACCATTAAATTTAAGTTCGTTTAAAGGATTTGTTATCATCACTTTCATTGCAGGCTGTACTAATGACACAAATATGATATGCTGCTAGTGCAATCTTTTTAAATAAATTACGATTTTAGAAAATTGTTTAATACAATTTATTGAACAATTTAGAAAGAGACATTTTGGGCTGCGTTATTTTCAACTTTTTACTAGTGTTAGGTTTTTTAATTCATTTTCAGTTTTTTTTCAGCAGTGGGGTCAGGACTTTTTCATGCCATTTTACTTCCATTTCCTATTTCCATTCTGGGCGTATCCTCTTACATTACTTTCGAAATATTCACTGTCCTATGCCGCTTTTGCTATAGCCCCCATTTCAAGGAGGCCTTTGTGTAATATTTTTCATTATCAGGTAACTGAGAATTAGTGTGTAGACACTTCTCTTAAACGTGGTTGAAATCAGAATTTACTTGAGGTATAAGATATTTCGATATTTCCTTTTCCGTGTTAACTGATTGATAAGAACCTATTTCCTTTCACTATTACTAAGTACTAAGGAACCTTGCACCCCCTAGTGTCCTCTGGTAGAGGGTCTTATGTCCCTACTTACCCCTACCTTGTTCACAAGCTTTCTCTATCCTTAGTAGGTGATTCTAATCACCCCAATACTACAACTGTTATCAAACAGTTCTGTCGTTCTTTTTCTTCGTCTTCCGTCAAATCCGTCTTAATTTTCTTGAGCACTTCATTTGTTCATCTTTACTTACCACTTCCAATTCACCTATTTTTTTCCTATTTGCTTGAAAGCCATTTATCAATCTCAGTGAACAAAATATCCTAGTCCAAACTTACCTCACCTAAAATGATAGTTAATGTGATAACCTAATATGGTTGCTTTTGGCCTTTTTTCTAAAATGGATTTAGATCATAACTAATTTCTTGAAACAACATGTAAATGTATAAGAACCTTACAGTTGGGTAAAGTTTGGGATTTAAATTTAGAATAATTTTGAATAATTTAAATGTTTAAATACATAACCCAGCTTGTTAATTTCACGGCAATTGTATGCAAGACAGAATGTTGTTAGGATAAATTAGGCGGGCTGCAGGTTGAACTGTTTACATAGGTTGCTTGGATTATGGGGTTTGAGTTAATAAACAATACAAATTTATCAGTAGACGAGTTTCGTGAAGATTTTAATTTTTTTTAATATATTGTAAAATTGCAACTGTTGATCACCTTAGAAAAAAAATAAACAAAATGTAAGCATTTTAAATAAACATACAATAATTACAAAATTTATATATTATTTATATATTTTATACTGTTTATAATAATGATTAACAAACCTTAACATTTATTTCTTACGCAATTTAAAACTTTTTATCTGTAGTAAAATAACGTAGCCTATTTCTTAAGCACGAAGTTCACTTGTACAGTACACGAAAGTAGGTTTCTATTCTTTCCTAGCTTGTACACTAATGTGCTATTAATTTCTGTTGAAAAAAGGTGCTTCAGGAACAAGAAAATATCCACTCTTAAGACTCTAAGAATGATATATCATTCTCTCCTGAAAGCACTTGTCAATAACCTGAAGGCGCTTTTCGAACACGAATATTCCATCCTATATAGGACAAGCCCGCAGTATTTTAAATTAAAAATATTTTGCCAAACACACAGACCAAAAAGCATAAATTTTTTGTACAATCTAAATCACTGTCCTCAAAAATTTAAATTCTGTTTACTTCTGCTAAATTTGCAATATATATATATATATATATATATATATATATGTGTGTGTGTGTGTGTGTGTGTGTGTGTGTGTGTGTGTGTGTGTGTGTGTGTGTGTGTGTGTGTGTGTGTGTGTGTGTGTGTGTGTGTGTGTGTGTGTGTGTGTGTGTGTGTGTGTGTGTGTGTGTGTGTGTGTGTATGTGTGTGTGTGTGTGTGTGTGTGTGTGTGTGTGTGTGTGTGTGTGTGTGTGTGTGTGTGCGTGTGCGTGTACGTGTGTGTGTGTGTGTGTGTATGTGTGTATGTGTGCGCGTGTGCGTGTACGTGTGTGTGCGTGTGTGTGGGTGTGTGTGTGTGTGTGTGTGTGTGTGTATCATAATATATTTGTCATATAGGGATATTTGTAGTTCTTGCATTCAAATTGTTTTTGTAATGATTGATTTAACTTAAAATTCAGCGGGCTACTTTCTTCGTTCGGTAACCGGACATAGGCGTAAATAGATGTTACTTAGTCAGGTTTGCAGTGCTTTTAAACTTGTTAGATAGAGTGCCTTTGATTTCCTTTGATTATTGTTGTAACAACAATAATTAAGTTACAACAGAGTAACTACTTAGCAGCCAAGTCATGGCCTTCTTAACTTAATGAAAACTTGGAGCCTTGTTAACAGCGACCGCTAGAAAGACGGAATTATAAAATGAACAAAGTTTAGAGTATCAAGTACTGTAGGCTGTTGCGACTGAATTCTATTTACTGCTGAAGTCATTTCAAAACGAGAGCAAGAGTTTTACACTCGGCTTGAAAAAGTCAAACAGTTCTTTTCTAGTTAATTTCAAAACTGATATTTCAAATTGTATAACCTAAAATCTTTCTTTACAAATCATTTATAAATGTAAAATTGTATTCAATGGGTTTTAATTAGATTATTGAAAAAGATTTTTTAATATGTATATAAATATATACTGTTTTCTTGTGTAATAATAAAAAATACAAGGAAATACAAATACAAGAATATTTTATTTTATAATACAATTCAAACTCCTTCGTTAGCAAACAGTACCAACATCATCAGGAATAATTTATTCGATTTATTCCTGTCTGCCAACGAAAAGCTTTGAATTGCGTAGGCCTATTAAAATAGTCTTGTATTTGTAGTTGCTCGTATTTTTTATTTATATAATTACAACCCAGTTATATACCATTGGCATGGTTTACATAGGCTGGCTTACATAGATGGCCCATATGGTACCAAAAAGCAATAAGTTTGTGTTTATTATTATTTAGGATCTCATTTTTATAGGATAGGTTTCCAATGTAAATGTTTTTATTTTGTGGATCATCATTCTAACAACGGATTACTAATTCTAACCTGACCCAAACTAAAATTATTCTTAAACTAATGCAGACTTATAGAGTCCACGTGTTCTAAGCAACATAACGCTAACATTTACCGTGTTTCTGTTTCTCCCTTCTACTCTCTTTTACACCAATTGTAAGGGTTTAACGTTTTTAGCCTTTTTCGTAATGCGATGTTTAAACTTCTGACCATGATCCTAGACATTGGTGAAACAGTCCAGAGGAATTGATCATTTCTAAAAAAAATTTTAGAACGCAGAAAATAATGGTAACAAAGAGAGTGGGTGTGTTTCTTGTTCGGTTAAATCAAGCTTCAAGAAAGTTTGACATTAAATTGAGTTACCTCTATTTCAATACAATTTAAGAGTTACTGTCGACATGGTACCAGCGGGAAATATTTCCAAACTCAAACTACGAAAGGTTCAATCATTTATAAAAACCCATTACGTAATAATAATTTCAATTACGTCTTATTATTTTCTAAACATTATTTAGAAATGTATTATTATTTTCGTTTACAAATTGAATAAGTGATTTAAATTGTTTTCTGTTCTTAAAACGTAATTATCAGCTTTGAAATAGTGTAATTTAAATTCTCTAAAGCTTTTTAAATAAGTAGGCGTAACTCTTTCCCTCTAATATTTAATTAAATTTACGATCTACATTGACTTCAAACGTATTGAAACTTCATTTCCTAATGGCTGGCGGCCAAACATTTATTAATGGTTAGATTTTTTTTATTAATTAACTTAAGTGGAGGAAAGGCTTGGCAAAGGACACTGATCTGATCAATACTAGCTTTACTCACACTGCTTGACGAATGTTACCTGTCATCTTATTAATTCTTTGAAATATTAAATTGTTTTTAAATGTCGTCTTGTTTATGTATTCCATGCTTAATTTCCTTACTTTGTTTAATTTATTACTTCCTTACTTACTTTAATTCCCTTTATTTTATTTCTTGGGAGAGGAGAACTTTGCTCTCATTTATCCCTTAATTTTAATAAGCAACGACACTTGGCAGAAATTGGAGTCATTTTTTGATACCTCTTTGGCTACCACCATTTCACCTCCACTAGTCCCTTTTCCTCTCGATAAGTTGAATATATTGTAGTTCTTGAACTTAGAGTGGAAGATTTTGTTATTTGGAAGAGGTGGTTCCTAATTTCCAACAATCTTAGCATTTTTGTCTTCTTCTTATGTCTTGAGTTCATCGGACTTCAGGTGGTTAGATCTGGCATTCCATTTCATAATCAGGACTCTGTAGGTTTTATCATTTTCCCCTACACTGCTTGTTTGCAGATTATTTTTCCTGAGATTATTTTGCAGAGATATGTGGTCATTCATTTTTGAGATTTTTATCTTTATTTGTTTCAAACATACTTTGGCAGAAGTCTTAATTGCGCACTAAAGTTTCTACTCTTGCGTGTATACCAGTATCTCTAATTCTAGTTTACAGTCGTTTGTTAATTTTAAAATAACGCTGAATATTGCATCTGTTGTTTATAATATGTTCCTCATCGGTTGATTTTCAGTCTGGCAATATGCTCTCGTTTCGTAATGGAATAGCTTTAATTGCCCTCACAAAGACTATTTTGAGTATATTTGATTTTATCGAGCGGCATACTTAGTGACTTTTTACAGAGCAACATCTGGGGCTAAGTTCTCTCTATTTCATAGCTATCCAGGGGGTTGGAGCTAGGACCAACCAGTTCATCACTGTACTCCAGCTCAACCAGCTGAACACTGTACTCCAGCCAACCAGCTCAACACCAAGGAAATTAAGTTATTTCCTTAAACTCAGATAAATTAACAAATAGTTTTCTGTATACAGTAGCTAGTTTTAAAGCGATAAGATTGGCACCTAACTACATCAACTGTCGCCTAAGATTAAGTGTGGAACATAAACTCATCACGTTGGGAGATATGAGTGCAGGCGACACCACATGCTGTACCTCATGTAGACCCGCTCTCTAACGGGAACGTAAAGATGTATTCTTTCATTACATTCCTTACAGGAAGGTTAAGTTGGAATAAATGCAAATACGTAAAACTAAGAAAAGGGTATCGCCTGTTAGGCTACTGGGAGTAGGGAAAATTATGGCATTGCTTACGTTGAAGTAGACCTGCTCTCAACTAGGAGTGACTTCACATCCTGTGAGTATATTTAATATGAATGTACCTAACACAAATTTAGTAACACATGAATTATTCTTCTCAAACTAGAAATAACAATATAAAGGGTTGTTTTTAAAGAGATGTTGCACAGATTTATTGATACTCGGTAATTTGGAGATTTTAATTTTAATTTGGTAACGACTCAAATTTTCCATTTAATTAAAGTAACATTTACATAATATGTTGCAACTGCTACAAAACAATAGCTCTTTATTTGATCCCGTAAAATGGTAATTTTATTATTATTGTATATTTATTTAAAGTAATTGCTATAGTATATTTACAAATAATGACTATCCAAATTCAGAATTATTTTTTCATTCGTAATTTTAATAAAATTATTTTTTCTAAATTAAACAAAATATTATAGTTATTATCTAAATAGGAGATAGATTTTTACAAAATCTTCACGTGTTTAAAGTAAATATTCAATAAGAATTACTAATGGTGGATTTGCTTGAATAAATATACTCGATAATCCTTTAAAATATATTGGTACAGGCTCAATAGCATCTGGCTCGTTTTCGTGTTTACTCTGTTTATAAATAATAAAATATAGTATACGCTTTATTTTAATTTTCTATTTCCTTAATTTCAGTGAGTCACTGAAGCGGGCAAATAAGGTAAGGAAATAAAATTACTCAAAATGTTTACAATGTTTGGGAATCCCATTTTTCTAATTAAGATTTTTTAATAAATAATTATCTAAACTTTAAGCTTATGCTACTAATTAATTGACTAACGTAAGTAGAATGAATTTTTTATTTCAACATGATTTTTAAAATCTAGTATTTTCACAAGTATTTAATCAATAGCAGAATTAATAAAATCTAAATATTTTTTTTAATTTTTAATGTTCAATATTACTGACATAGATTAATTGACACTGCCTGAATAAAACTTGGATTTGTCTGCGACGATAGTCAAATTATTCTATTTATATTTATAAAACGTGCATGATTTCTAGACCACTCCGTACATGCATTTGTTAAGTACTGGACTTCTACTTAGGCCAGTACTAAATCTTTTTTTTTCCTGAAGATGCTAGTAAGCCTACTATTTTATCGGCGAAAAGCTTTGAATAAATATATGCATTAAAAGTATTCTTGTTTTTGAAATATTTTTAATTCATTAACTATATTACAAGAAAACATATCACCATATTTAATATATATATATATATATATATATATATATATATATATATATATGATGAAATGTTACCATCTGGAGTAATATATTATTTTCATCATATTTTTCCATCCGTGAAGGAATACGTATCAGCATATATATATATATATATATATATATATATATATATATATATATATATATATATATATATATATATATATATACAGTATATACCAATTACTTGTGACTATTCTGTAATTTTAATTATATATAATTTTTTTAACCCTAGTCTGGGCCTTCATATGCCCATACGGTTAATATCCCTACCGGGTGTGAAGGAAACGGGATTGATTGCCCATTTACCAAGCAAATTTGCTCTTCCCATAGAGATTCAGGAGATATTGAAATGAAACAGTACGGTAAATGTTTAGCTAAGAGCGAGATAAAAAAAACCTGGCAAGAAACAAACCCTGACAGAAAAAACCGCGTGACAGATCATACAGGAACAGTGGCTGCTAGAATATGCTAATGCTAAGAGATAAGGAGGGGTAATACCTAGTAAATACCTTCTTAGTGAGACTATTGCTGGAATAACATACACCTCTTCTTCTGCTGCCGACTCAAAAGTGAAACTTCCGTTGTGACTTGGCTGCGACCTGGTGATGTGCCCCTGGAACATAACCGTGAACCAGATTAATATTGATATGTATATTTTATTTGCATTTTATGGTTAGAGATAGGTGGTCAGTATTAACAGCTGCAGTACGTGTGTGTCGTGGGTGGTGTCGTACCTACCCAGTGAAGAAATTAGTGTGGATGTTGTTTGTCGGACCTTGTTGCTAAGTGTCGGAGGTGTTGTTTGATGAAAGGCACTTTCAGGTCAGTGTTTATCTTGTGCATCTCGGTGCCTTCCTGATTATTCTCAAAACCTGTATAATTTCATTTATATAAAATTTATGTATATATCCTACTATAATATTCTCTTTAAATTTGTCCAGAGCAGCAGCGAGTTATGTCCAAGTATGTGTGTGTTTTGGCTAGGTCAGCTGCGAGCTATATGCCAGTGCGTGCACTTTGTATAAGGCAGCACCGAGTTATATGCCAGTGTCTGCGCTTTATATAAGGCAGCACCGAGTTATATACCTGTGTGTGCCATTTGTATAAGGCAGCAGCGAATTATATGCCAGTGTACGCTTTATTTAATAAGGCGGCAGCGAGTTTAATGTCAGTGTCTGCACTTTGTATAAGGCAGCAGCGAGCTATATGCCTGTGTGTACGCTTTGTATAAGGCAGCACCGAGTTATATGCCAGTGTGTGCACTTTATATAAGGCAGCACCTAGTTATATGATAGTATCTGCACTTTTTATAAGGCAGCAGTGAGTTAATTACCAGTATGGGCTATTTGTCTAAAACAGGAGCGAGTTAAATGCCAGTATGTGCCCCTTTTCTAAGGCAGCACTAAGTTATAAGCCAGTATATGCGCTTTGTCTAGGGCAACAGCGAGTTATATGCCAGTGTGTGAGCTTTGTATAAGGCGGCAGCGAGTTTAATATCAGTGTCTGCACTTTGTATAAGGCGGCACCGAGTTATATGCCAGTATGTGGGCTTTGTATAAAGCAGCAGTGAGTTATATGCCAGTGTACGCTTTATTTAATAAGGCGGCAGCGAGTTTAATATCAGTGTCTGCACTTTGTATAAGGCGGCACCGAGTTATATGCCAGTATGTGGGCTTTGTATAAGGCAGCACCGAGTTATATGCCAGTGTACGCTTTATTTAATAAGGCGGCAGCGAGTTTAATGTCAGTGTCTGCACTTTGTATAAGGCAGCACCGAGTTATATGCCAGTGTACGCTTGCAGCGAATGCCAGCATCAGCGCTCTCTCTAAGAGAACGTGGCAGTATGTGCGCTTTGTCTAGGGCAGCAACGAATTATGTGTCAGATCTATGACAGCAGTGAGTTAAATGCCAGTATATGCGCTTTGTCTAGGGCAACAGCGAGTTATATGACACTATGTTCGCTTTTTCTAGGACAGTAGTGAGTTAAATACCAGTATATGATCTTTTTATAAGGCGGCAGTGAGTTATATGCCAGTGTGTGCGCTTTTTCTACAACAGCAGGAAGTAATATGCCAGTATGTGCACTTTGTATAAGGCGGCAGTGAGTTATATGCCAGTGTGTGCACTGTTTATAAGGCAGCTGCGAATGCCAGCATCTGCGCTCTCTCTAGGGCAGCATCGAGTTATGTGCCAGTATGTGCGATTTGTCAAGAGCAGCAGCGAATTGTGTACCAGTTTGTATACCAATTATCATAATTTATATAAACATAATTTATATAAAATTTAGTGTTTTACTATGAACCATTTTTCTTGAAGGAATGTAAATGGTTGACAAAGTCAATGTTTTGGAAATTTTTAATCGTTCAAATTACTAGTCGATGCCAGCCCGTGAGAAACCAACTTTTAATAATCTATTTCTACCCATCTGAATTTTTTTTTTTTTTTTTTTTGCTAATACTTACCTAATAGTGCAAAACAATTCCGAAACAATAATCTTAAACTGTAAATTATGTTTTCAAAAATCATGTAATAATCCAACAACGACGTTAATTGACGTCTTAGAAAACCATTGCACTTTGTTCACAACCAATCAACGAAGACTGACTTAAAATGTAACATGGTGCAAGGTCAAATATACGATGTAAGACTCATTAGATACTTGATACCCAGTTTAGAGCGTAACATTGGTACACAGGTGTTTATTACATCATACTACAAATTTTGTATGATGATAATGTAATAGGTTATCCCTTCATTTAACAGGAGTTGTAAAATAGCAGTACATACTCAGAAAGGACAGAGACCTTCGTGATACCTCAGTAAAATAAAGAATAAATGTAACACAAGCAACTAAAACACTGAATGAACCCACACCTGACCACATGCAATCAATACTATACCGCTCACGCATTCGCTTTGAGAAAATAACGAATCCCCGTTAACACGAGCCGCCTGCTCCTTTACCAATGAATTGTGCATCTTATCCGGATCCTTTGTAGCTATATTGTAATATAGTCATATAGTTATGTATAATATAGCACTTTGTTTTGTTTTTTTAAAAAAATTGGGTTTATATTGCCATTGGTGTGCGTTTGTAAATCATGGTTTTCTTTGAATTTTTTTCAAATTTCGATCCTATTTATGATATTAGACATTAAAAATCTTTTCTCTCTTGTTTAGAATTTACTTTTAACTAACACCTAAAAACGAAAACTATCTGAGTTCAAGCAGTCATTGTCGAATTACTCATGTAAATATTGTGAAGTACATTTATTTGATTACGCATTTGAATTGGGCCAACACAACTGGGAATCCAGTAGCAGCTGTGCACCCAGAATTCCGTTAGGGGGGGGGGGGGGCAAGCACATAAAACCAGTTGGTGACATCTACTCTGTTGTAATATTTCTCTAAATCAGTCAGTTTACTTCAATATATAATTTGTTTTACTTAAGGGGTCAAAACAACTGTGTATTTTCAAGGGATATTTCTGAACCTTTTATTATTGTAAAATTAGAGTAAATTTTTATAAACTTCTGTGATAACAGTTTTCGACCGCATTGGGTAATCTTCATCAGTGTCTTCAGACTTTATATTTTGACGGTGATTATGATCACCTATGGCTGTAAAAACGTTTTCTCTCTTATGTCTTTAAAGTTACTTTAAATTATATGTTCGTGTAGGTGTTAAAACGTAAGATTCAGCAGGACAGGTGATTATTTTTAAGGTATAATAACTAGTTTCCGCATTATTATTGAGACCGTTGTGTACAGTTTTGCCTACGTTTTAGTACGACTGGTTATCAATCACCAGCAACATAAAACAAGTCGTTTATTTTGTTTGACCTCGCACTAGTTTTCCTTGTTTAAATGAAGAAATACCAAAGTATTTCTAAGATGAAGCATTTAATCATTTAAACGGAAAGCTCTGAATTAATTTTGAGGAAAACGCAAGGCTAATATATTCTAACCTCGATCTGGCTCGCCATTGGGTAAAACCAAGCAGTCCCACCTATTGCGTAACTGATTACATTTTTGCATATATAGGAAGCAGCCGTTGTCGACGCTTCAATCATGTCGCCATTCTTGTTGCTATTTGCTGTAACGCTAACGGCCGCCCTAGTCAAGGAACATCAAGGCGATCTAGTTGTGCAAACTGTTCAAGGTAAACTTAGAGGGAGTATTTTGAAAACATACACTGGGAAGGATGTTTTGAGTTTTAGAGGCGTCAAATATGCCGAAGCTCCGAGTGGACCGAACAGATTTAAGGTAACTTTTACATTACAAAAATGTTACTTCCAATAATTTCTTAAAATAAATTTTCTATGTTACAACTATAATATAATTGATATTTTTTAAATATAAATATGAATATGTAATCTACACGTTATGTTATTTCAATTATTTGTTTTTCTTTAATCGTTAGTTGTATGTAGTGTAATTAAAAAGCCGTTGTTACATTGATTGGTAAAAATTTGTTTTAAACAAAATAATAACTTAGAATACCTAATTATTTTAATTTGAGCAATAATAATAAAACAAATAAAAGACATACACAAGACTCACAAATTAATCATTTACTGACTCATACACGTTTCAATGACAAAGTCATAATCATCAGTGAGTAGTGAGTGTTGGTACTACAAACTCTAATTTACAACTCAGATGTAAGTTAGAGTTTGTAGTAGCAACAATCACTGATGATGATCAGGCTTTGTCACTGAAACGAGTATGAGTCAATAAATGATTAATTTGAGAGTTTTGTGTATGTCTTTTATTTGTTTTAACATAACCTCACAAGCTAAGCTCAAAGAATAGTTGTATACAATAATAATAAAATAATAATACAGAGGAAGAATAAAGCCACAGATATTTTAATGAATACAAAAATTTAAGACGTTTATTAAGAGTAATATGTATAATTATTATTTTACAAACAACTTTTTAACAAGGTTTTGAAACGCTAACGTGGAATTGAAGCTTAATAAAATTTTCTTTGAGATTTTATACAACTTTTTTAAAGAAACAGTATGTGGTATAAATATATATTAAGAAGAAATACTAAATTTATGGCATATACTATACCATAAGTTTAGAATGTAGTCATGTTAAATGTAGACATAATTTTACTATATTTAACAAACAAGTTAATTTTCAATGAAAGCATTTATTGTTACTCTTTTTACTAAATAAGTCTTTACCTGACAGCGCTTCTAAAAACCTGTTTGGATAGAAAAAAAAATTAATCAATTTTAACAACAAATTCTTTTATTTTAACAACAAACAATTTAAACCCAACAACAAAATCAACGACATTTACAACACCACTGGAGTTTACAAACTAACTTGCAGTTCATGCCCCAGTTTTTACATAGGCCAGACAAGGAGGTCATTCTACACACGTTACCAAGAACATATAAAAACACTAAAAAACAATAACTACCAATCAAACTTCGCCGATCATCTCAACTCCACAAAACATAACTACATAGACATAACATCTAACCTACAAATTCTTCATAAAGAACACATAAATAACCAACGCTACACAACCGAACAATACGAAATATATAGGCACTTCAAACTACACCCTACACACATACTCTATACACAATTACATTACAACATGCACTTTTTGACATCATAACTCTTAATACACACAAAATACACCCATACCACCAAAATATCCCACCCCCACCCTAACCTACGTAAACCTTGAGATCAGTTACGGTCTGAGTTGACAAAGGGACACATCTCCCGAAACGGCCGTCCTCAACAAGCAAAGTAAGTGCTACTATAGGCAAGTTTAAAACATTTAAAAGTGTTTAGTAATTCTTTTTTGTTGGTTAAAGTTGAACAAACATAACTATTATTGCATATTATTAAGTTTCATAATATAATTATGATTTGTTTTACATTAACAGAAACTTATAATCTTACACATAACATGCTTATTTTTAATGCAATGTTAAAGTTCTTTAAGAACCAGAAACACTGTTCAAAAACTTTATCAATACACATCAAGGGCTCATACAATCTCCTCCGGATCATAGATCCACCATTTATTTTCCATGTACCTACATTCAGCTTATTTTCTTTCACCTCTTATGGATATAAAAATTTTTCAGAGACTAACCCAGAACCCCAGAATCCAACTAAGGAGAAAGTTTTAATAATTACTAATTCACTCTATTTCATAATAATAATTTCACTCAACAGAAATTACATATAATGATGTAATCCACACATTCAATTATGTAACTGTAAATAAAGTCTGTTACTTTCAGCTAAGCCCCGTTTATTCAATAAATTTGTTAACATGTTTTTGTTTGTCCTGTTACATGCTAGGTTTCTCCTAGTTTGTGATATTTAGAGCCTAATAACACACATATTATATTCTTGAATTTCGTAGTCCATTACGTTTGGTGAAAATTAATTAATCACTTTCATATTAGTTTATAACTATCTGAACTTTCGATTTTGTAAATTTCTAAAAACTTACTCAGACAGAATGTTTTCCATAGCTCCATGGTGATCTTCATCAGTTTCAACAGAGACACTCTGTCTGTTGAGGCACTGATGAAGATCGCCACGGGGTGATCAAAATCGTTCTGTCTCAGTTAAATTTATTAAATTTACAAAATTTAAAGTTCGGATAGTCATAAACTAATGTAAAAGTGATTAAACATATTAAATGTACATAACAAAAAGTATTGTGATATTTTAGAATGATGAATGAGTTATATATATAAATCGGTGTGTTACATACTTCAGCTCATTTTTATTCAACTAATTTATACACTCTGAAGCTGCTAACCATGTATATCCATACCAATAAACATGGTAATATTTTAGAATGGTGTAACATATCAATGTGTTCAGATTGTTTTCAATTTATTGCACAAAAGTTGTTACAATTTCATAGGCTACAAATCTTACCACTATTTTCCATCTCCCACACCAAATTTATATAACTTCATGAAAAATGTTGCATTTAGTAACATTAAAAGTAAAAAGCCTCAAAATAATTTCAATGTAAAAGTATGAATGTTTTATGTATAACATAAATTGAGATCATACTAGTAACTTTGCCTCATAACTATAATACCAACTTTAATACGTTTATATCTATTAAAACCTATAGACATCCTATGTAAAGTATCTTATTTCCAGTTATTTATATAGCATAACCAATTCTTTAAATAATAATATCCCTAACATCCTTTTGCTTCATTTTAATAGCCTTTCTAAAGAATTTTTATAATAAAAAAACAATTTATAAATAAGTAATTGAAAAGTGAAATAAAATAATATTTAATTGTTTAAAACTTGAAGTTTATGTGTTACACAACTTGAGGTTTTTTAATTGTTTTTATTGATATCACTTGATAATAAAACCACTACTTACTGATATTTTTCAGCAGATGCTTTTCACTCTAGATCAGTGTATTGTTTAATAGTACGAGTCACAGACAAGATTGTTGCTCTGGTGTGTTGTATTATCATTAGTATTTGGTGTTTTGGTGTTTCATATTGTGTCATAGTCTATTCAGTAGTTGTAATCTATGTGTCCCAATATAGTATTTGGTGTTTTGGTGTTTCATATTGTGTCATAGTCCATTCAGTAGTTGTAAACTATGTGTCAAAATATAGTATTTCAGGCGCGTATGCAAGGGGGGGGCGATGGGCGATCGCCCCCCCAACCCTCAAGAACTTTGGGTTAAAAATCGACAATATATTATTAAATTAGATTTTTACTTAAGTTAATTCGTCTTTTATTGTAAATAAAAAATACAATTTTAATTTTTAATTTGAAAATGTGAAGCGCTTCCTCGGCACACCCTCGTAAACGTCTAAACATTTTAACAACAGATAGCGCTAGTGAAGCTTAGTCTCGAAACACAATGATTTTCAATACGTAATTTTGCAAGCCTAATATTCGCAGTTGACTTCGGAAGAGTTCGTGTTGGAAGAATAACTACTTATATTAATTAATAAACAATTTTTATAATGATAGCTTATTATGAAATTAATAATATTCTCTAGCCATAACTGTTATTGAAAATGGAATAATTATTTATTAAAAAGTCTAATTTGCTACGAATCTTTATCACGTTACCGATTTCTAACGCAAGCGTAGAAAGAACTTTTTCTGTTCTATGTTTTTACATACACGCGCGCGCGCGCGCACACACACACACACACACACACACACATATTATATATATATATATATATATATATATATATATATATATAAGTTTATATATATATATATATATAATGCATCGATCGCCCCCCCCCCCAAAGCAAGTCGCTGGATACGCGCCTGTATTTGACTCACAATCTTACTACTTACCTGAGCAACAGTCTTGTCTGTGATTCACAGCATTGAACAATGCACTGATCTAGTGTCTGCTGAAAAATATCAGTAAGTATTAGTTTCTTTACCAAGTTATATAAATAAAAACAATTAAATTATTTGTATATATTGCTACTATAAATAACATTAATTAATGTCATGAATTAATTTAAATTATACTTGGTCAGTTGATAATTATTTTGATTCTTGTAATTTATAATGTTCAGATGCCAATGATAGTCATATTTTTTTTAATTGATACTTTGGAATGAATTTAAAGTACTTCTTTAATAACTTACAGAGGCAAAGGTTTTCAGTTTTACTAAGCAATTCTTATCAGTTTCATTAATTTTGGTCTTTTTTAGTGTAGTTAAAAACTTTTTTGAGTAAGTTTATTAAAAATGTACTTATAATTATAAGCTCATGGAGTTTATGTAAGTATAATGTTACGGCTCAAATTTTAATAATAAGCTGTACATTATAATTGTATGTTGCAGTTACATATTTGTTATAGTAGCCTCTATTTATATAGTATCATACAATTTACAGGACAATATAACTGGCTTACTCTTCAAAAAAAATACTTCTTAATAACTATCACAAAACTCTAATTTAATTCAAGATGCTTCAACTAGTATGTGGCAGCTGTGAAGTCATCATGTCACCAGTTTTATCCCGAAGTATTTCACAAAGTCTGTCTATCATCAAAGTCTACCTTTAATCTATTGCATAAACCACAAACATATATTCTCTTAATTTTTTTTTTTTTAATTTCTCTTGTCTTTTAGAACCATTTACACTGTTAACTTTAAGATAAAACTTATATTAGATTTATAACACTGAGTATATAGACTAAGTCTACACTAAGATGCATAATAGTTGACTAAATCTAAGGAGTTTCCAAAACTGTGACTGGAATTAATTAATGATTCAGTACTATTTGCAACATTTTTTACCAGCATCATGACCTGTCAGATATATCTCCCATGTATGTATTATCTATTTTGCCATTTTCAACTGAATTCTTCATAGTCTGTTATTTAATTATTATGTTATCTGAATTATTTAAACAAATTACACAATAACATAAACTTCACACTAAAAACAGAACAACAGAACAAAATCAACTTCTTACACCTAATGATAAAAAAACAAACACACATTCAAAATTTACAGGAAACCCACCATCACTGACAGAGTTATACACAACACCTCCAATCACCCCACACAACACAAATAAGCTGCCTTTCAGTCCATGTTACACAGACTAACATACCCATGAACAATGAAACCAAATAAACAAACGAAACACAATAAAACACATAGCCTATAAAAACGGATACAAAGATACCTTGATAGACAACATAATGCACAAAAAACAACGCACAAATGACACAACAAAAAACAGTAACACACAAAAATACATAACACTTACATATCACACAAAATAGCCTCCTTGGTCCACTAACTTAAATACAAAGTAGCATTCATAAAATGTAACATAATTAAAAAACACCTACACAGTTCAAAAACACACCAGTATAAACACGACAGGACAGCTGTATACAAGATTACATGGAACAACTGTTCTAGCTTTTACATAGGACAAACAGGGAGAACATTTACCACAAGATACATCGAACACATAAAACAAATAAGAAAGACACAACCCAAATCAAATTTCGACATACACATACAAAACTCACTAAACTCACAAACTGACATAGTAATCAATCTAAAAATCCTACATTACATAAAAAAAGCATCAAACTTAACACAGAAAATGATGAGATATATAAACACCATAGATACTAATCACAACCCATTCTAAAGGACAAAACACACATACAATCAAATACTGTATTTGAGCACATAATTAACAACTACTCTATGATTAATAACACACCACAGAACAGAAATACACCACAGACTCATACCAACACAATACACCTGAGCAACAGTCTTGTCAGTGAATAACGTGCTCACCTAGTGTGAAATGCATTTGCTGAATAAATCAGTAAGTAGGGGTTTTTTGGCAAGTTAATGCAAAAAAGTGTAATTAAAAAATGTTCATACTTGTTGACTCATCTTCACGTGACCTACTAGTTTTCACTAAAACACTAAGTAGTAGCACTTACTTATATTTGTTGAGGACAGCAGTTTCGGGAGATGTGTCCCATTTTCAACTCAGACCGTAACTAGCCGCTTACAACACCATGCTATATCGCCTGCTTAAAACGCCGTTAGACAAAGAAGAACACTACCAAGAGTTCAACACCATGAAACATATAACACAAACTAATGGATACAATACAACAATGATTGACAAACTATACAACCGCTTAAAAACAAACTCAATAACCCAAATACAAACACAACAATCCCATAAAATACTTATCAATACCATACAGATCATCCAAAACCCACAACCTAACCAACACATTACGAGAATACAACTACAAAATAGCCTACTCCACACACAACACTCTCAATAAACAATTCAAACCCAACGAAAAAATCAATGACATTTACAACGCCGCTGGAGTTTACAAACTAACTTGCAGTTCGTGCCCCAGCGTTTACATAGGCCAGTCAGGGAGGTCTTTTTACACACGCTACCAAGAACATATAAATGCACTAACAAATAACAATTACCAATCAAACTTCGCCGATCATCTCAACCCTACAAAACATGACTTCATAAACATAACATCTACCCTACAAATTCTTCATAAACAACAGAGAAATAACCAACGTTACACAACCGAACATTACGAAATATACAGACACTTCATTCAAACTACACCCTACACACATACACAATACACAATTACATTGTAACTGTCACACACTTTTTGACATCATAACTCCTAACACTCACAAAGTACACCCATACCACCATAATATTTCACCCCCAACCTAATACCCTAACCTACGAAAACCTTGAGATCAGTTACGGTCTGAGTTGACAATGGGACACATCACCCGAAACGGCTGTCCTCAACAAATATAAGTAAGTGCTACTATAGGCAAGTTTGTAAATATTTACAAGTGTTCTAGAAAAAAATGTCATTAATTATTACACAACCTAATCATTCATTTTAAAAACTTGAATACAAATCTATGAGCCTTATAGATAATATAATACTTCTTACACTAGAAAGAGTTTAAAACCTGTTTTTTAGACTGGTAAAAAATAACTGTTTTGGGGGGGTGACAAACTTAAGTGTTAAACAAGAATAGGCAGACCATTTTGTACAAGAATATTATATTCTCTACAAGATGAATTGGTCTCCCAAATATTAATTCTAACTTGATCACCATTTGAAAACCTTAAATCAAAATATGCCTGAAAATACTTTTCAAAATATTTCCATTTCTGAACATTTAAAAAAAACAAATAGCTCTGAAGTATCATTGTCATTTAAGATTAACAGTGTATGGGTTTAATGATATGGAAAATCTAGCAATTAATTTGGATTAGATAGATGAGAATGTTTTACTGAATAGGGCTTACACAACAAAATAAAAGACAACTTCTTTCAACTATTTAGAGATATATTAGTGTATTTTTCAATGAGTGAATTACACAGGTTTTGATAGTTATATTGATGAAAAATCAAAATTAGTCTTAGAAGGAAATCTATTACAAAAATTTACATTTCTTTACTTTAAAGTTTTATGAACCATTAAATAAGATACTACGAGATTCAAACATTTTACTACACTCATATTACCTTTTGTTGTTATTATTTTAGAAAAGCTTTCTTACACGAGAAAATTGTAAAGTTTCTAAGAAGAAATTACTAACAACTTCATTTTTTTCCTTTTTTGTAATTATTTTCTCTATTAATGATTGCCTACAAATAAAATGTATTTTATCGGTGCGGCTGTTAGGTTGTTCTAACAATTTTAGTATTTTTTAAATAGAACCATTATGTTTGAAGTTAGAATTTTGTAATTCTAGTTATTCTCCTAGGTGCTTGATCTGAGTGGACAGAAATACTTAAGTGAAAGTTGGAGTTCCCACAGTCAGCGGGGGGAAAGGGTGGTTGGTCCAGAAATTGTTTTAACTTATTTTAGTAACTAAGAGTTTTTAGTTGGTTTATAGTGTTTTGAATGGTTGTATTATTTAGATATTGAGTTATGTTTTATTGCAATAATATTACTATATTATATTTTATTACAACAATATTAATTGTAGTTTATTTACAGCATTATGGAAAATTATTTAAAGATGTTTCTGTGTCTTGCTGAAAGTGATTAAGAAATTTTCAGTAATTCAAAGAGGTTGCATTAAAACAATCTTATGCTTCCATTGAACATTTTAGTAACCACAGATCTGATTTGGAAGAAGACAGTCATGAAATATGAGTTGGGGCAATGATTCATCCAGTCCTTGTTTATTCATGTGACTGTTCACCTTTAAATGTGTTCCGTGGATTGTTGAATTTAGGTATATATATAATGTTCAAAACATCTTCTGTTCAAACACTGAACACATGTTGATCAGAAGAACTTTTACTCAACTAGGAAAATAGTAGCTCCTCATCTATAGAGATGGACACTTACCAACAGTCTACCAATACCCTAGATATAGAACATAAAAATAAATAGATACTGGAATTGAATCAACTGCTCGTCCAGTGAGACCTGCCGATGCGAAGGTATGCTGTAAATACTGCCCTGTAAGGTAAAACTGATTTATCCAGATCTGTGGCGACGCAGTATGCAAGGAGCACACTGGTCGAGTCACAGTGGTTCGTGGTGAATAACAAACTTTACTAATAGGCATGGAGGAGTAAATATACTAGAAAACTGTTATTATTTGTAACATTGATAACATATATTGGAAAAATATCCAAGAGTATGATTAAAAATGTATTGTATAGTATATATATATATATATATATATATATATATATATATAATATTACTAGTTTTGTTATAAGTGACTTATTTTAGCTCAATCATTAAATATAACATTAAATTTTCAATTAATAGTTTTATTGCCATGTTTAAAAGATCTTAAGCTATCTTCAATGATTGGAATTACTAAAACTTATCGCATAACACAGAATCAACAGTAAATGACATATGTTAGATTGAACCTAACATGGGACCGATGGGACTGATTTCTTTTAGCGGAACTGATGACAAGATTTACATATCATGTAGTATAACATTTGTCTAAGTTAGATTAATTAATTGTTGTGGGCTTATTAGTTTCCATCTTAAAATTGAGATATTATCTTTCCATGTTACTCATGTATTCCTAGAAATTTTGAAGTTTATTAGATAATTATAAGCTTTCAGGTTGTTTTTCTGAAAATTAACTTTTTTTTGTAGTTTGCTTACTTAAAAGAAAGACATGACTAAGGGTAGAGGAAAGAACATTACCATTTAGGCAGACTCTTCTAGCTGAAAAAGATCTCTTTCCAGAGGAAAAAGATAGATAAATACCATCTAGGAAAGAGTTTTAACTTATAACTTTATTGTGGGCTACAGTTGTGCTTTCAGTGTAGTATTTACATTTGTAAGCTAAGAAAGGGTATAAAATTAGCACTTGGTTTAGACATTTTTAGTAGTTGGGCTGTAATATTATTAGTAAATGTTGATAGTATGTATTATAGTTAGTGAAGTAGATTGGTTGATTTTTTTGGTTATTTCAATTACTATAACATAGTTAAGAGAATATATGTATTTGAAAAAAATCAATAAACTACTATTGATTTAAATTACAGCCACCAATACCTGTTAAACCCTGGGAAGGAATCCGTAATGCTACTGAAGATGGTCAACTCTGTCCACAGCCCTATTTTGATAACACTGCTGAAGACCCAGAAGATTGTTTGCTACTTAATGTCTACACAAAAACAGTAAGTAACAAGTAGTGTGTATGTAATGAACTTTGAAGCTGGTTTACATAATTTTGATATAGTCTCCCTATACATTTCATTGCAGCCATTCCCCCCTGTTTGGTGAGACAGGTTTCCCGCAGAAGAAAAGTTGGCCACCTTCATCTTCCTAAGCAAAGTTTGACAAATTGTAGAAATGTCAAATTTAAAATATAGATTCTCTTCCATTTCCATCCCATTAATCAAGTCTAATGTATAAACATAGCACTGACACTAATTTTTTGCCCTGATTTTGTTCCTTAAAACATTTCCATAAACTTCTTCACTTATTTCTTGTTACATTTTTCTTATACTGTATTTTATTTTTCCTTCTCAACTTATTTCGTTAAGTGTCTATATATAAATTATTCACTGGAGAGTTCTATATACAAATTTTTTCTGTAATGCTCTCTAATCACTATATTTTTGTGTAAACCTTATGTATATTTCTGTTACAAAGACTCTTCTCAGAGTTAACAAGAATTTGTTAACAATGTAGAAAGAAAAAATGAAAAAATGTAAGTTATGGTAAACTATTAAAGTTAATAACAAACATATAATTTTTGCATGACAATAAATGTCATCACAACAGTATATTTTTGGTCTAGCAAATGTGCTTCGGCAACATTTCAAAGTTGCCTACTTCAATGTAAGACATTTAGTGTCAATGTAAAACATTTAGTGTCAATGAAAAACATTTAGTGTCAATGTAAAACATTTAGTGTCAATGTAAAACATTTAGTGTCAATGTAAAACATTTAGTGTCAATGTAAAACATTTAGTGTCAATGAAAAACATTTAGTGTCAATGTAAAACATTTAGTGTCAATGTAAAACATTTAGTGTCAATGTAAAACATTTAGTGTCAATGTAAAACATTTAGTGTCAATGTAAAACATTTAGTGTCAATGTAAAACATTTAGTGTCAATGAAAAACATTTAGTGTCAATGTAAAACATTTAGTGTCAATGTAAAACATTTAGTGTCAATGAAAAACATTTAGTGTCAATGTAAAACATTTAGTGTCAATGTAAAACATTTAGTGTCAATGTAAAACATTTAGTGTCAATGTAAAACATTTAGTGTCAATGAAAAACATTTAGTGTCAATGTAAAACATTTAGTGTCAATGTAAAACATTTAGTGTCAATGTAAAACATTTAGTGTCAATGAAAAACATTTAGTGTCAATGTAAAACATTTAGTGTCAATGAAAAACATTTAGTGTCAATGTAAAACATTTAGTGTCAATGTAAAACATTTAGTGTCAATGTAAAACATTTAGTGTCAATGAAAAACATTTAGTGTCAATGAAAAACATTTAGTGTCAATGTAAAACATTTAGTGTCAATGTAAAACATTTAGTGTCAATGAAAAACACGTTGTTTCTTAAGAGTCAAGAGATAACAAAATTCTTAGAAAACTTCATACAGTTGCTTTTTTTAAATTTATAGTTTAGGACATGTAACACAATGAGAGTAATAGAAACACCATTGGATGGTTTTGATTATTTTGTTTAACCATAATTTGGTTATCATTGTACTATAAAAACTGTGATACTTATGAGTCTTATTATGAATTTTGTGATTTTTATTTATATACTTTTCCCCCTGCTTAAAATACTTCAAGTGGAAACTAATTCTGTCTCAGGTTTTTCTTTGTTTCAAGGACAACTCTATTGTTTTTTCTCATTCTGTTAATCTTAATTATTAAAGCTATCATCCATGTTGTTAAATTAATAATCAACCAAAATATCAAGCAAACGCAGATCTGAAAGAGTTACATATAAACAATAAAAGTAATAACAAATCCATGCACTAGTGAGCAATAAATAATTAATACTCTGACTACTGATCCTTAGTATTGCCAAACAATTACTGAATAATTAAGAAAGGACATCACCCCAATGAAGCTATCAATTACTAAGTTTCTTTCTTTTCTTGCAAACAATCAGTTATTTTCATAGACAGTCACGCCTGTCATGAAACCTGTTATTTTAATGTCAAATCCAGCTTAATTTCAACCCCGATATTTCAATAAAAAGACACAAAACACCAAAAAATATTTTAATGTATAAAAAATAATGAAACTTAAACCTTTCTAGTAAAGATAATGTTGGAAAACTACCATATGTCATATTTAAAGAAACAATAAATAAATTTTTAGGATTAGGATTTAAATGTTTAAACTGGTACCTTTTAATACTTTTAAACTAAGAATATGATGACACCACAATATAAAAGACTTAAAAGGCCATATATTTGTACTTTTTGTAAGAATAAAGCAAAAGATTATTTATCTCTGCTGTTTTATTGTGTGAAAAATCTTTTAATCAAATATTATAATAGAAATCTTCTGATTTTTTAGATTGAGGAGTTTTAAATCTTTCCATGGTGTCTATCATTTAGATTTACATAATAAATCTGTATCTGTCAATTCAAAAAGCTTTTTGCAATTTAAGCTAAGCTATTTTTAAAAAAGAGCAAGTTTTAATCTATGATTTTGTTTAATCTTCTGAAATATGTTGGATATTTTTGCGTAATTAGTGTAAGTCATTCTCTATTAAGTTAATACTATTAAGCGTGCAGCTCACCCCCCATTTTAGCGTTGAAGTGGCAAAGTCGTCATTACCGAATCAAACTAATTTTAATCGAAAGTATATGACTTGAGAATTTTTCTGTACAAAGTTACCGCAAATTACCCCATTGGAACATATTTAAGATAACAAAAGTTGTCATTTTTTATATTTTCTAAATTTAGTGAAATTTTAAGTTTAACTCGTCATATCTCGACTGTTTTTGGGTATATTAGTTTGAAATTTTGACTGGAGCATCTTTTCATAATGTACTAAATGATGGTATAGATTAAAAATAATAATATTCAACCACAACAAAATGGCGGATTTGTTTGTAATTTTCAGTAATTTATAGGCACTTTTTTTTAAATTAAAAAGTTGTGTTACAAACTTAAGAATTTTAATACTTTATAATTGTACATTATTGCTGATAACCTAAAGATATTTTTTGGAAAGTTTTGCGTTTTTATACAATTTCGTTAAAAAGTTGTAACGATTTATATTTTATGCGCGCGTAAACGACAGAATCCGCCTGTCTGATACTGTCACAAAAGCAGAGCATTTTATAACATCTTTCTGACGTACATTATTATTATATTAAAACTTTAAATATATGTATTAATTAAAGAAAATTAAGTTGAATAAATCATGATAAAGTTAATGTTGTCATCTTTATTAATTTTATTTCTTAATACAATTTAATTTTATTTAAAGTTTTGAAACCAGTAATACACACGCGACATTCGCCGCTCTCGCTGACATGCACAAACAAGTTTGCTCTATGTATAATAATATTTACTTTTAAAAAAATCATCACCTGATAATGCTTTATTGCAAAAAAAACACAGTTCACAGATAACCTCCATATTATTTAATTACTAATCTGTATGGAAGAAAAATTCACAATCACAATATAAAATTATATATTCTTAAATATTCTGGAGGGATGTTGCCCGTGTTTTGTACAATGCCCTAATATCATACGCATAATAACACTACAAATTTTTGCGATTTAATCGTCAACTGTTCACTATAGAATAAATCTATAGTTAAGATAAAAAGAATCAAAAAATGAGAAACTATAACTGGTAAATTTCTTCTTGTTATTGATTTCCCTGCAATATACATTCTGAATTTCATTGATTAAAAAATTTTATGGTTTTTCTTCTCCTAAATATAAACAGCTCAACTAAATCCTATGAACCAGTTTGGTCATTGAAAAGCGTTAAAAGGTAAGTAACAGATAAACCCGGTGGGGATGCTAAGAACCCCACTGGGAAATATAACAAAAACTGCAGGGGAAACTGTGGAAGAATTAATCAGAACACATTTCCCTTCCAGTAACCTGAGGAAACTTGGGGGAGCAGACACTGAACCAGTTGCCAAACTCTCCACAAGACGTGGTAAGAGGGAGGACTGGGAAGTGGCAAGGAGGATAGTAACTCCACAAAGGGTAAGATGGGCTATTGGCACATTTAAACCCTACAAATCTCCAGGTCCAGATGGGATCTATCCTGTGCTGCTGCAGCAGGGAATGGATATGCTGGTGCTGGTACTTACTAAATGATACAGGCTAAGCATTGCTCTAGGGCATGTGCCGGCAGCCTGGAAATCTAGTAAGGTGGTCTTTATACCTAAGCTCACCGGTAACCAATCGGAAGGGAAAGGATACAGACCTATTACACTCATGTCCTTTGTTCTTAAAGGACTTGAAAAACTGGTTGATAGGCATATTAGGGGGGGGGTGCTTTGGCCATAAAACCACTGCATTGGAACCAGTATGCTTATCAACCGGGGAAATCCTGCGAGGGAGCTCTCCATCAAGTGGTTGGTAGGATTGAGCAAATGATCGCTAAGAAAGGTTGTGCCATAGGTGCCTTCCTCGACTTTGAAGGGGCTTTCAATAACCCCTCAGTGGAGATTATGGTAAATGGTGCAAGACGTCATGGAGCGGATGCGACCACTTGTGGTTGGATAAGTTCCATGTTAACAAACAGAAGCATTTCTGTAGAGGTGGCAGGGGAGGTCAGAAGGGCGGAGACAAGTCTGGGCTGTGGACGGGGGGGGGGGGGGTTCTCTCTCTGTTGTGGTGCCTAGTGGTTGACAACCTTATTGAACTCCTGAATGAACAGGGGTATTTCTGTCTGGGATATGCAGACGACATAGTTGTTCTGATCCTGGGCAGATTCCCTGCTACAGTCCTTGAGGTAATCAAAAATCCTCTACGACTGATTGAAGAGTGGTGTAATAAGGAGAACCTTAGGGTAAATCCGAAAAAGACTGCTCTTATTAACTTCACCAGACAGCGAAAAGATCTGACGACCTGGATGCCTCGCTTGTTTGGTGAATACCTTGAGTTTGTGGGGGGAGGTGAAGTACCTGGGAGTTACTCTGGACAGGAAACTCACCTGGAACCCACATCTTGAGAGGACAGTTAACAGGGCCAAAAGGGCACTGATGACAGTAAGAAGAATGGTGGGTAAGAAATGGGGACTGAAGCCATCAATGATGCACTGGATGTATCTGAGAGTGATAAGACCTATGATTACCTATGGTGCTCTGGTGTGGTGGACAAAGGCCAACCAGGCACAGACAAGAGCTTAACTGAGCTCTATCCAGAGATTTGCTTGTCTGTGCACACTATGAGCGATGTCAACTACACCTGGTGCAGCAATGGAAGTAATGCTTAACCTCCATCCCCTTGAGCTTGTCCTTAGGGGAGAGGCGAGGCTGGCGGCATTGAGATTGCGCAACTCGAGCAACTGGGCTAACCTCCCAGATGTTTCGGGACATATGAGTATCGAGTGCGTGGTCAAAGAACCCGTCTTGGAAATGGGCAGCAACCACATTACTCGAACGTTTGCACCTGACCAGGCCAACCAAACTATGATGGAATGGTCAGGGACATTAACATCGGGAGCTGAGATCTGGTACACAGATGGCTCAAAGATGGACTTTGGCACTGGAGAGGGGGTGTATTGTAAAAACCCAAGGGTAAAACTAGTTTTTTCCTTGGGGAGGCATACCTCTGTCTTTCAGGCCGAAATATATGCTATAAGTGCCTGTCTGGGAGAGATAGCGAGAAGGGGAACACAAGGGACCCGGATTGCTATTTTCTCCGACAGTCAGGCAGCAATTAAGGCACTAAACGGATATGTGGTCACCTCGGGCATAGTCAGGGAGTGCCTAAATAACCTACAAAGCCCTGGCAAGGTACAATCAAGATAGTTTGGGTGCCAGGGCATAAGGGAATACTTGGAAATGAAGAAGCAGATGCGCTGGCCAGAGAGGGGTCTTCGACTCCCCTGATTGGACCGGAGCCTGCGGTAGGTATTTCCAAATCCATGGTCAAGATGGCAGTGTGAAGGTGGATGGCTGAAAGACACTGTGAGCACTCTATCAGGGCTGAAGGGATGAGACACAGTAAGCTAACCCTTAGGAAACCTTCCTTGGGGCTGCAGAAAAGTCTCATCTATCTGTCTAGGCAGGAATTGAGGATAGCCACAGGTCTACTCACGGGACACGGTGGACTAAGGAAACATCTGCATAAAATGGGTATCTACAAAGATGAACCAGTGTGCAGATTATGTGGGCAAGAACTGGAGACTGCCACACACATTATTTACAGATGTGAAGCACTTGCCGAGAGGCGCTTCAACCTCTTTGGTGATGAAACGGCTCTGGTGGATGCTGAAGGTAAAACACTAGTCAGGAAACTCCTAAACCTGGTAAGAGGGAAGGAGCTATTTGACTAGATCAGGGAGGTAAGTACAATATACCTTAAGGTAGCAGTGCTTCGGGCAGTTTAAAACCCGCTCCCAAGTTAATAAAAAAAAAAAAGTAACAGATAAAGTCCTCCATCAAAGCATAATACCACTAATGTAAAAGGTATCTTATGGCTAAAAACAATTTAATATAAAGGATTGTTGAAATAGAGCTTTTTAGACAGTTTTAACAAGAAAAGGATGAAGATTCGGCCAAGCAAACTGTAAGACATTAAAAACATGTAAAATGTAAAAAAAAAATTGTTCAGCATATCAAGAAATTTTAAGAAATTCAGACCCAATAGCAATAAAAAAAGAATTGGTTGCAAATGAAAATTATCAAAATAATGACTTACAAATGACAATAATCTAAACTCTTGATCCTAAATGATGATGAAATCCTTTTGGTTAGTCAATACGACAAATACATGAAAAAAGAGGAAAGTAGTAAGAATAATAGGTCTTTTCAACGCATTAAGTTGCATTTAGAATATTAATAATAGCAGTTGTATATCATTAATACAAGCAATTGCTTTAATATTGAAGAGGAGATTTGTTCTACTTTCATTACTAAAGAGAATGCAAAGAAACAACATTCAAGACTAAAATAAAAGAAGATAAAAACTCCTTTTTTAATAGTAAATACGTTATATTTTTTAATACTATATCTTATAAGACTTATAACAAATATGTTTCATAAATACTATACTTCACTAAAATGTACAATTTTACTTTGATTAAAAACTTTTTTTTCACCTTTTATTGATTTTGGTCCATTATATAAATAATAGTTTTTTATAAAAGTTTTTAAAGCTCTCCTCACCTTGATTAATACAAATCATTAACACTATAGTATCTCAATTTTAAAATAAAAAATTGGCTATGTGTTGACTTAATAAGATCGCACTCTGTAGTAATTACTATTGCGTATGAAGAAAAAGGCAAGAAACTATAAATACAAATAACTAAAGAAAGGATATAAAACTTTAAACTTTGGATTACAAAGCAAGCATCACATATCCAGGGTCAAATATGTTTGCTCGAAATACGAACAGAGAAATGTACTTGCTATCCTCAAAGTAACCTATGAAAGTATTTCCCTTGCTTATTCCAAAGAATATCTCTTTAATATTTTATAAAACTTTCTCAAAATCATGTTTAATTTTTCAAGTATAGCTACAAACACATTGGCCTATTTCAATTATTTGAAACTAGCAAAATTAGATTTAACAAAAAATAATTACTGAAGTTGCTATAAATAATAAACTGAGAATATAAAATAGGTTTTTAAACCTATTACCAATGTTGCATTTCTTGATTTGCTTTATATTTTACAGCGCAACATATAATCACTTATAAAAATTTGACTATCAGAACATGTGTAATAAAAAAATACAATAAATAAAATAAAGCTCTACTTTGATAATATTTGATTCCATCTTTAATTTCAGTTATTAGTTTACACTTAAGCACAAATGTTATTGCATCACACTTTCATATGTTAGTACTTACTTTCTTTGTTTAATGACTATAACCACTTAGGGAGATGTATCTCATTGATAACTCAGACTGTATTCCATTACATAACTAGCTATGTAATTTTCGATGGGACATATCTCCCAAAACTTATAAAGTAGGCCCATATTAAACTTGAAAAGTAAGTTCTACTATAGACAAGTATAAAATGTTAATATATGTTCAAGTTTTTAGGCTTTACTTTAATTAAGACAACAAGCATGTAGTTAATGTGCCTTGAACTGTTTCAGCTGGAAGGCAACCAATCTGTGATGGTTTTCTTCCACCATGGTGGATTTTTGACAGGAACTGGCTTCAGCAGAATTTTAGGTCCTAGATATTTGCTAGATAAAGATATTGTCCTTGTTACACTTAACTACAGACTTGGAGCATTAGGTAACCTTTTTTAATACTATATTCGTTTACAATAGCTACAACAAAAATTTTGTCTATTTATATAACAGCAGTTTAAAGGCATTTGTATTTTAGAATAATCTGTTTTTTTTTTAATTTGTTCGATTATTAATGTCCATAATGAATAGGAAAGGATTGTATGAGATTATTGAGGCGTATGAATTATATGTTTGCTAATATTGTGAGTATTGGGCAATGTGGCTGAAGTAGCCTATTGCAAGGAATGTAGGTTACTTGATACTGCAAATCATATAATTATTTTAAAAGAAAATACAAGAATATAGTACGATACTTGAATGGTTTCACTCAAGAAATAGATTTCCCTATACATTAGATAGTTAATTTTGGAGAACGTATGTTATACTTCGGGAAATTTGTATATATTAAACTAAGAAGGAGTCAAGAACTTTTTTATTAAAACACTTGTAAATATATTACAAACATGCCTATAGTAGCACTTACTTATATTTGTTGAGGACTGCCATTTCGGGAGATGTGTCCCATTGTCAACTCAACCGTAACTGATCTCAAGGTTTTCGTAGGTTAGTGTGTTAGGGTGGGATTGGGATATATGGTGGGGGTGTGGATGTACTTTGTGAGCATTAGGAGTTATGTTGTCGAAAAGTGTGTGTGAGTTATAATATAATTGTGTGTTGAGTATGTGTGTAGAGTGTAGTTTGAACTTCGCCAATTATCTCAAATCCACAAAACATGACTACATAGACATAGCATCCAACGTACAAATTCTTCATAAACAACACAGAAATAACCAACGTTACACAACCGAATAGCAGAATAGACAAAATATACAAACATTTCAAATTACTCCCTACACACATACTCAACGCCCAATTACATTATAACTTATACACACTTTTCGACATCATAACTCCTAATACTCACAAAATACTACCACACCCCCACCATTATATACCAGCCCCAATCTAACAGCCTAATTTAAAAAACTTTAAGATCAGTTATGGTCTGAGTTGACACACATCTCTCGAAACAGCCGTCCTCAACAAATATAAGTAAGTGCTACTATAGCCAAGTTTGTAAAATATTTACAAGTGTTTTTGTGAATACTAGTTGCTCACATGAAGATTGAATCAACAAATATGACTTTTTTATCTTTAACGTCACAGAAAACTTAGAATATGTGATTAACAATATGATTAGGTAAATAAATATTAATGGTGTCTACTGACATAGTTCATAATTTATAACCATATAACAATTACACACCTCTCCTCACCCTGATTCATAGCAGACCTACTTAGGATTTTACTTCAGGTAAACAACTCTGTTCATGTAATGCCATGATTTTCTCCTGTTCCCGAACCAGGAAATGATTACCTCCTTTCCTTAATCCTAGCCAATTCCATCTAACCTTCTTTATTTTTCTTACAATCCGTCTAGTAGGTAAACACCTCTTTATGACACCTATACACGGACAGATACACAAATCTACATGAGATATGAAACCTACTCACATTGTGGTATAATATCCCATGTACCAGGAACCTCTCTATTTCTACCTACATTCACAATGTTTTCCTATCCTTTATAGGCAATAAAAGTCATGTATGATGATTGTCTTACAACTGAAAGAACATAATTTATAATCAAACCTAGTAAATTTTTATTTCCACAATATGCTTACCAGTAGGCAAGAATATTGTATTATTTCATACTAAAATAGCTGATTGCTTCATTATTTTAGGATAGGTTGTAGCCAAAAATGAACTTACAACTCCATTAGTTCAAAATCACTCAACCATTTATTTTATAATTTATGATCTAACTTCTTTATAAACTCAACATCAACAGCTAAAACAAATTAGCGCTTTATTTAGATCTCCAAATGTGACAGGTGATCTAAAATCGGAATGTTTCAACCTATGTCCTTACGTGCCACTCCCAAAACATCTAAAAGATACTTCTGTAATAGTTTTGTCAAAACGTTTCAACAAGAACTTCATTTAAAGCTAAACCACAACTGATAAAATATCTAAATATAATTATTGTTTGCTTTTTATCACTAATGATATTACGAATTTTAGCACTTGGTACTGTGTCTTACAATCAAGCAAAGGTTATCAGGGGTCCATGGAACTGCAACATGAACTTTGAATTTATTTATTTAAAAATTAGAGCCTAATTAAATACAAGCAATAATTGAATTACTTTACTCTTAGAGTTTAATTAAATACATTTTTTGTAAAAAAATCATAATTGTTTTTTATGCAATCTGAAACAGAAATATCTTATATTTAATTATTTACTCACTTTTTTGTATATAAAGTTTGGAAAAAGTATTCATAAAGCAAAAGTAATACTGGGTGTTAACTGTCACTGAAGTCTTAATAAGTAGGCTGTATTTCCTACTGTAACTTAAAAGTAGGTGGCCACCTCACAAGATTAATCACTTCTCAAAATTATTTCACCTACAACAACACATACTACAGCCAGAAAGATGGACTACCTATGGGCTCCCCCATAGCAAGCATCTTAGCAGAAATATTCATACACCACATCGAACAAAACCACATTTTACACAACAACAAATACTCAGATAACATAATTTACTGGTACAGATACGTCGATGACATCATAACATTATATAAAGGCAATACACGCAGAGCACACATATTTCTAAAACACCTAAATTCCATACACCCAAAACTAACATACACCATCGAAACAGAACAACAAAACTCCCTTAACTTCTTAGACCTCACAATTAAACGAACAGACAAACAAACACATAAATTCAACATATACCGAAAACCCACCAGCACTAATACGACCATACACAGTTCCTCAAACCACCCACACCAACACAAACTAGCTGCTTACAATACCATGATATACCGCCTCCTTAAAACACCATTAGACAAAGATGAACACTACCAGGAGTTAAACACCATAAAATATATAGCAAAAACAAACGGATACAACCCAACAATGATAGACAAACTATACAACCGCCTAAAAAATAAACATAATAACCCAAATACAAACACACAAGATGACAATCCCATAAAATACTTATCAATACCTTACAGATCATCCAAAACCCACAATCTAACCAACACATTACGAAAATACAACTACAAAATAGCTTACTCCACACACAACACTCTCAACAAACAATTTAAACCCAACAGCAAAATCAAGGACATTTACAACACTACTGGAGTTTACAAACTAACTTGCAGTTCATGCCCCAGTTTTTACATAGGCCAGACAGGGAGGTCATTTCACACACGTTACCAAGAACATATAAAAGCACTAAAAAACAATAACTACCAATCTAACTTCGCCGATCATCTCAACTCCACAAAACACGACTACACAGACATAACATCTAACTTACAAATTCTTCATAAACAACACAGAAATAACCAACGCTACACAACCGAACAATACGAAATATATAGGCACTTCAAACTACACCCTACACACATACTCAATACACAATTACATTACAACTCACACGCACTTTTTGACATCATAACTCCTAATACACACAAAATACACCCACACCACCAAAATATCCCACCCCCACCCTAACCTACGTAAACCTTGAGATCAGTTACGGTCTGAGTTGACAAAGGGACACATCTCCCGAAACGGCCGTCCTCAACACAAAAAAGTAAGTGCTACTATAGGCAAGTTAAAACATTTTTTAAAAAAAGTTGTAAGTGATTACTAGTAGCTCACGCGAAGATGGAATCAACAAACGTTATTATATTTGTATTGAATGGCATTTTGCAAGTAAAAATTAGCATTACAAAAATAATTTTATCAGAATGAAACAAAAATATAGATCATAAAATTTACTTTTGTACTTTTCAGGAAACTACTAGATAATTTATCAAACTATCATTGTCTTTATTTATATATAGGTAAAAAACATTATTGTGTAAAATCTCTCCTAATTACTTTTATATAGTAACATTTACGATTTTCACTCACTATAAAAATCCTGTATGTGAAATCACTAACAAATAACAAATATATTAGCTTATAAATACAACAAATATGTTCTAGGAAGGTGGAATAACATCTTACTAATAACCTATTAAAATTATCTTTTTTAATTTGTATGGATTCAACCAATTTTATAAATAGTTATTTAATATAGGTAGTTTAGTCAATAATAATAGGAACACTTTTGCTATTACTTGCGACCAGACTTTTTGTTAACTAAAAGTTGTTCAATTGTTAACTTACACTTGGAGGAAATGTTTTCGTCTTACAACTTCTTCAGCCTCCAAGTCTGGGATGCTGATTTTTTTCTCTGCCTCAATTTGTTGACTAACAATCTCCAATAAACATTGGAATAAACTAAACCTAATGAAGATTATTCATAATACACAAAACCTACATTGAATTGAAAAAAGTCCAAAGAGTGTTCATTGTTGCATACCTTAACAGTTTATTTATTTTATTTACATGAAAATATAGTAAACTAAATTGTTATAACCAATGATGTGTATTGTTTTTCTCTAGGTTTCTTAACTACATTGGATTCAACTTTTCCGAGCAACAATGGAATGAAAGATCAAGTTACAGCTCTTCAATGGGTCAAACAGAACATTGCAAGCTTTGGGGGTAACCCTGATGCTGTAACAATTTTTGGTAATAGTGCAGGAAGTGCAAGTGTTATGTTTCACATGTTGTCGCCCTTGTCCCAGGGTGAGTATGTGGCACTACTTAACTTAATTTAGTAATTCATTTAACATAGAACACTTCAACTACCCTTTGTACATATGTTACAAACTGAATAACATTATTTTTCTACTTACATATGAAACGAATTCTAGGTAAATATTCATATGAGGAGAGATAATACAAATGTTTCATAAGAGATCCAAATTATATATATATATATATATATATATATATATATATATATATATATATATATATATATATGAAGTTAATATATTACTATTGTAAGTAATTTTATCCACCATTAAGTGCAATGATTTTACCTTGAGTGATGAGGCGCCTTTCGATCACTTGACCATTGTCGAATCACTCGAGTGATACAATAGTAATACTATACAATAGTAATACTTGCAATAGTAATATATTAACTTCATAAAGTCAGTGCAACGGAAAAACAATGGATAACGTAAAATATCAAGAATATATATATATATATATATATATATATATTCTTGAATTTTGTAGTCCATTACGTCCGGTGAATCTTATTAATCACTTAAACAATAGTTTATGACTATCCGAACTTTAAATTTAGTAAATTTGTTAAAACTTACTGAGATAGAACATTTTTGATCGCTATGTGCCGATCTTCATCAGTGTCTTCTACTTGGAGATGTTGGGTCAAGCGGTGACGGTTTTAAAGGTATATATATAAAACATTAAAATGGGCTCAAAAAAAGTTATTTCCGTTCAAATTCTCTTAGGTTCTTAATTTTTAGTACAAGAATATTAATACATTAAAATATATAATAAAAAAGAAAATCATACATGTACAGTATGTTTTAGAATTCATCGTTTCACAGTTTGATTGATTACTCTATAAAAGAGAAAAATACGCCAAGAGTAGGCTATGTGTTTTAAAATTTTTTCTCCATCTGTGGGGGATTTTATAATTAGTACCTTTATTTTTAAATAATCTCAATAGATGTAAAACATTTTTCTATGCAGAACAATAGTCTTCAACACCATATGCATTTAGTTGAATTTAAATGTAAGTAAGTGTACAAGAAACAAGTACAATCTGTGTTTTTTTTTTGTTTGTTATAACATTGGGTATTAAACTTTTTTAGTACAAAATTTCAACTACTGGTATGAAAGCAAATGCTCAAGAGTCTGCCATATATGCAAGTTAAACACATAGCTCAAAAGCACATGTTAGAGTACAGAAAAATTTATATCAATTCAATTTTGAACTTTGTATACAACTTTGAAGTTTTAGGGAATATATGTGCTTGGGCATGCTAGTTTTCTCTCCATGGCTTACAAATATGTCAAGGTAATTTGTTATGGTGTCATTATATTAATTAAAATAACAGTTTTAAAGACACATATGAACATATCTAAGATCTGGTTTATAATAAAACTAATAATAGATACTAGCTTTATTATTTTTTAGGATTATTTGTTAGGGGGATAGCAATGAGTGGTTCTGTATTAGGAGGTTGGGCAATCAATCGACACCCTCGTTCATTAGCACATCGTCTTGGTAATCTTTTGGGTTGCTCAAGTAGAAGCAGTCTTCAATTGTACAACTGTCTGAAAGATGTTCCAGCACAAAATATTGCCAATGCAACAATTGGAATCAAAGTAAGTTTTATAAGACAAATTCAAATTTTTTTTATAGAAAACAATTTTAATAACCTGTATAAAACTATTTTATGCATTTAGATTAATTTGTTCCATTGATTTATCTCAAGTTCTAGTAATACTGAAATAGTGTTCATATTGTGCTTGAGAAAGTAAATTGTATATTTAATGTTTTTAGGATTTTGGCTTAGACGCATTCAGTATATTTGCTCCAGTTATTGAGGATAATTGTCATCACAGTGAAGATTGTTTCCTACCTGAAGACCCTGTAGAGCTGATTCGTAATAATAAGAATACACTTGTACCACTGATGACTGGAATAACAACTGATGAAATTTCTTATCGAGCTGAAAGTAAATATGACATTTTGCATTGCTGTTAACTTATAATAAGGAATCTTTGTGGTTCACATTAAATGCACACGTCTTATTTGGCACATTGACCCATTTGTGGAAAGGGCACATTAAGGCTATTATTGGCTGTGAGCTGAAAGTAAATATGACATTTTGCATTTCTGTTAACTTATAATAAGGAATCTTTGTGGTTCACATTAAATGTACACGTTTTATTTGGCACATTGACACATTTGTGGAAAGAGCACATTAAGGCTATTATTGGCTGTGAGGTGAATATAACAGTCAATTTCTGTAGTATGTCTAAAAATTAGTTTTTTTACTGGTAAAAGAAAACAAATGAGTATACAGGAAAATCCTATTTCTAAAAATTCTCTCCAAAAATTATTTTGTGTGCCAAAGATACTTGTGTATTTTGTAAAACAAGTATCACCATTTTACAGGAACCTTGGCAAAGTATAAGCTTTTGTATTCCCTCATCATAAAATTTGTCCCCTTTTGGATGTAACTAGGTAGAAACATGTTTAGATATGACAAGTCCAAAAAAGAAAGTAGTCACTACGAGCAAAGTCCAGACTGTAAGGAGAGGGATGTAATTGTTCCCATCTAGAACCATGTAAAATCTGTTCTATCACATTTGCATTGTGTAGGCAAGTATTGCAATGATTCTAAACAATTTTCTAAGTTTTCTAAGCATCTTACATTAGGAATTTCAACTTCCTCAATAAGTGTTCTTGAAAATTATAGAAATTACTTAGAAAGAGAATAAATTGTAAACTTAGAATTTTCATGTATTCTTTCATCATCTACACTAATAAGTATTATACCAACCAAAGATAAACAATAAATCCAGTTTAGAGTTTTTGTGTTATTCATCTTAAGGCTGTTTTTAATATATACTTATTGGTATCACCTGGAAAAAACCACTACTTACTGATATTATTAGCAGACATATTTGTACTAGCTCAGTGCATTGTTCAGTGGTATGAGTCACGTTGCCTTGTTGACATTTATTATCTCTAAGGCTGCACTACGCTCAAGGCAATGGTACAGCAAGTCAGATGCATAGCCATAGCTTCTAAGCTACCTATTACCAGTACTGAATCTGCAGCAGCTAATACTGACCCAAGCTGATTTAGGGGATGAACCAAAATGAGTGTAATTTCCAGAGTGAATAAAACAATTTGAAACTCGCCAATGCCTCATTTAACCTTCTCTTAGTCTGCCTTCCTTTATAGTAGTCTATAGTACCAGACCTAACATCTGCTTCCAGTTGTCACGTAAGGAATAAGCATGAATCTATGGAATGATTACATGGTCGTTTAGAACATCATGTACCAGAACAACCACTTGGAGCTCCCACAAAACCGAGCTCTAACACCACATATTCCCAAGCATTTAGATCTACAGAAGACACTGATACAATATATCCATTGACTGTCCTAAACTGCTCATCAAATCAGTCCAACAAATTGCTTACAATATATTTCTTGGTGAGGTAGGCCACCTGATTTGGGTATCGACTACATTCCTTAACTTTCGGAAGACCTAAATTATTAAGGCCACATCTACATTGTTTACCAGAGGATAGAGAGCAGCTCCACTCTCCAACAGGTTCAAGTAGGACAGCTTGATGCTTTCTCAGTGGGGCAGATACAGCCATGACTGCATTTGCCTTATAGTCTTATTTGGCTTGGCGAGGAGACCCTTCTCTACCCTAGCATTCCTGAAGATGAATTCCAGATGTGGCAGGATAAAACTCTTTACTACCTCCAACTTTTTCCAGGGGGCAGGTAGATTCTGATCGAATAATTGCAAGTCCACAAACGTGTTGTTAATACTGTCCACCAGGTCTGCCAGATCTTGAAGCTATTGCGGACATCCAGGAGACAGTATTCTTCCTACTCCTTCAAAACAGCCTTTTCCTTATTACTCGTATTTAGTTGCAAAACTATATCTGTCACTTTCCTCTTTGCTAGCACACTTCGTTGCAATAAATCTAAAGCGTGTCCCAGACATGACATCACCAGTAACCTTAAACAGCTGGTGAAATAAACATCTTCACTAATTAGGCAAGGTCATTAGCATAAGGTACCACCAGAAAAAAAAGTGACTAAAACACTATACCCAAATTGGGGCTAAACATAAACTGGCCTTACAATTGACTCAATGGCTAGGTTATACAGGATGTGATTTAGCAGGTTCCCTTGCTTATCCCATGCCTTAAGGAATTAACCCCATAGAGCCAGTAGTTCTATTCCTGGCATTATAGTCCTGGAAAGATTATATAGGATGAATAGTGATCAACATATCTTTATTATATATTTAAAATTTTGTCACTGAATATTTTAGGAAGTTACTCTTTAATATTCCTATTAACATATTATGCTAAAAAAAATAAAATATGTTCTTATCAGAAAAACTGGTTCTCTGATATATTTTTCATTTATTTTAAGTTTTACTCAAAAGACCTGAACTGACAGAACAATTTGACAAAGAATTCGACCATTATGCTCCGGTAGAATTTCAATATACAAGAAAAGGTCCAGATTCAAAGAACATAAGTCATGAATTAAGGAAATTTTATTTTGGAAATAAGACCATCAACAATGACACAGAGGACGAACTTGGGATGGTGAGTACAAATACATATCTTATATAAAAAATGAATTTACATAATTTCTTCAACTGAACTCTTCAACTGTTCTTAACTGAATGGTCATCAGAAACACTGATGAAAATGTCCTAGTCGGTTAAAAATTGTTATCTCAGTACATTTCTAATAAATTTACCTTGAAAATAAGTGTTGCAAATCATTAATTTATTGTGTAAAATCTTAAACTTTTCTATTATAGCAGTTTTACTTTTACAGTTTCTTAAGTCATGTTGGTTTTTATTTTACTTTTGTTACTGTAAATTAGAGGCCCCTGTAGAACAACTGGGTACAAAGACTTCTTTCAATTTCAGAATAGGCCTTCATTGGTTGATTTATTATTTTTTGTTACCCATTTTATACTCTTTTCCTTAAGTTTTCTTTCCAGACCACTAGATTCCTTTCTGGATCTCAATGAAGAAATGTGAAAAGATTTGATTTCAAAGAGTATGTGTTACTTAATAGAAAAAAAATTCTAATTTTCTGAATTATATCTGTTTCCTATACACTTGTTTCTGTAGCTGTTTATAATTGTTCACTTTATTTTTAGACTTAGATATTCTTATAACTGAGGTATTTTTTACTGATATATGTTTCTTTGCTTTTATCATTGCTTACATATACATTAATTATTTTAAAGTTTCTTTCAGTGATATTTTTTATTTTAAACAATGATACAAATCAAATAGTGAGTAAATCATATTTATTTGCTATAAACAATTTTTTATAGAATTATTTTCATTAAAAAAATAACAAGTAGTTTAAAATTAATAATTTTTTCAAAGAAATGTCTTATAAATTACTTTAATATTTTCAGGCATATGCAGACGCCCACTTGATATATTCAGGAATCGAAAGTGCAAAACTAATAGCAAACTTAAGCAGAAATCCAGTTTATTTTTATTTGTTTGATTATTCTGGTCGTTACAGTTCACGGTTTTATCCTGGAGCTCGAGTAAAACCAGGTAATATTTCTGTTACATGTTTTATTACTTTTATTCAAATTGACAACAATATACCCAATGGGATATGAATTACAAAACCTTTATTTTTATTTAGTTATTAGTCATAATATGGAAATGAGGAATATGCCATATTTTTTAAACATATTAAAAAGTTCTAAGAAGAAAATAAAAGCAAAATTGATATTGCTCTTTTGTTTTTCTAACTCTGTCTATGTAGTTTTTTTTTTTTAATGGTAATTTTATCCTCTCCTTGGATGATTGTAGACTGGCTGCGCATATTGAGAGATGATTACTCTAGGTGCACTTGATATAAAAGGATGAAGGGTATACTTGACTGTAATTCTTGTACATCAACACTACAAAACAATGGCATTTTACCTTTCCATTATTTCAGATTAGATGCAATAAGGAGAGTAAAATAATTTATTAGCTTAAAAGAAAATTCAAATTAAAAACCAGGGAATGAATGTGAAGGAAGTGTTTCTCACGTCTTGAGTATTTCACCCTTTACTATACCAAGAATATTAACATACTATATTACCATACTAGTTATTAATAATATCAGCAAACCTAATAGACTGGAAAAAGAGTCAGAAAGAAAGAAAGAGATAGGAGTATACATTTTTTTCAAGTTTTGAACATACGTTTTTTAGATTCATGTTTTCAAAACTCATTGACTCTTTGTAAGTTAAAAATATCAGTATAAACAAAACAAAAATGTTTATGTGAACACATACTATAATATTTGTTGATTCCATCTTCACGTGAGCTACTAGTTTTCACTAAACAATGGTAAATATTTATGAACTTGCCTATAGTAGCACTTACTTATATTTGTTGAGGACGGCTGTTTCGGGAGATGTGTCCCATTGGCAACTCAGACCGTAACTGATCTCAAGGTTTACGTAGGTTAGGACAGTGGCGGTTTGTCCAAAAGGGATCTGGGGCGCAACCCTCCCAATTACAAAAATTAATTTTTAATTAATATTCATTTATCTTAAATTAGGTTAAGAAGAGCTTAGAATTATTTAAGTAATCTTAAAACCATAAAATATTTAGCAGTTGACGCACGAAATTAGCCGCAAGCTCCGCGCGGGCCTCACAGCAGAGAGCCCCAGACTAGTGCATTGAGTGTGCATGGAATAAGCTGAAACAGCCAAAACTGTGCGGTGACGTCACTCAATGTGCGTGTTATGGGTGGCCTGGGATGGAGTCCCGTCGTCTTGCGCATGCGCTGAGAAATGACTAATCAGTGCTGCTGATTAGGAAGCAGCATTGTAAGCTTATTTGTAATGTTCTCACAAATAAATGTTGGTGCGTTTGACTCAAAGTAAACAAATCAAATTTTATATTTAATAATAATATGCGTTTATGAAACTACTATTTTAAACTCATTTTAAAGAATAATATTTATGTACTAGATAAGGATTGTTTCCATTTATAGATCCTTTGATGCGCATACACAGTGGCCTAATATACTCTTAAAAGTAAAACATGATTCACACTACTCGTTGAGTACTCAACGCTTTAGCAACCAATAGGCGATCACTTAACTACCCAACCTTACAACATTTCATAAATCACACCGTAATATGTCTATTAGTTATAGCAACGTTAATATATAAATCAATAAGTATAACTTAATAAAAGTTGTAGGTGCTTAGAATATAAAACGAGTTAAATGGGTATCAAATTTCATTTCTGGAGTTGAGATGATTGGCGAAGTTTGATTGGTAGTTATTGTTTCTTAGTGCTTTTATATGTTCTTGGTAACATGTGTAGAAAGGTAGAAAGGAAATAACCAACACTACACAACCGAACAATACGAAAAATACAGACACTTCAAACTACACCCTACACATTTACTCAATACACAATTACATTACAACTCACACACACTTTTTGACATCATAACTCCTAATACTCACAAAATACACCCACACCACCATAATATCCCACCCTGACCCTAACCTACGTAAGCCTTGAGATGTTACGGTCTGAGTTGACAATGGGACACATCTCCCAAAACGGCCGTCCTCAACAAATATAAGTAAGTAGCTATCATTGTTTAGTGACATACTGTAATAATATTTATTAAATATATTATAGAAAGTCTAAATATAATTTGTAATAACAGAAAGTTAAAAATAAAAAAAATGTTGGTTCAAGATAAATCTCTATTTATTTAATTAAAAACATTGTCATAAAATCAAAGAATACACTTAATTTAGTTTTAGTTCAGTGTATGTATACAAATTGTGCATATGAAATACACGATTTGCAAATATTTTCCAAAAATGTACTAATACATTTTATAGACTTGTAGTTAGATTTTCTTTGGTTTAATGCTGGCCATTTTGAGTACTTCTTATGTTTATTTGTGTTTGACACTTGAAATACATTCAAATACCCTTGGGGCTAAAATTTCCTTAAAGTTCCCTAGTATAACAACTTTGATATTATGTGCCAATTTGAAAACTACCAAACACCAAATAAGTGCAGGTTCATAAATTCCATCACTAGATGTATGAAATCAAATCTAGTTTTTAATGGATTTCCCAAAATACAATATACTCGTAAACAATGAATGCTTTTACATGATTGGTATACAATGGATGAACTGTCAAATGTATTTACAAAATGAAAGTTGATCCACTTGCATTAACTTGATTTATAGAAGAAATAAAGGTATGCTTGAAAAGTGTATTTGTGTGTGTGTTTTAGATCTATTGTTACTTAGATGTCTTGTATTTTACTTAGATATATTACTGTAGTTTTGTTAAAATATTGTTTATAACTTTCAAAATAAAAATTTTGTTATAGTTAAATTTGAATATTTTGTATGCAGGAGTTTTGCACTCTGATGATCTAATCTATCTATTCAGTAATACCCTGTTTCTCCCTGCATTCAACACCACAGATCCTGAAGCTAAGGTCATCAGCCTAATGACAACACTCTGGACAAACTTTGCAAACACTGGGTAAGTAAACCATAATATGATTATGCATATCAGATATGACAAATTGAAATTTTAGCCTCACTGTTTTTTTTTTTTTTTTGCTTTCTCTCGTAGCTTACATTTATTAACCCGAGAGCACTAGTGTTATTACAAGTTCTATTTTGGTGGTGTGGGTGTATTTTGTGTGTATTAGGAGTTATGATGTCAAAAAGTGCGTGTGAGTTGTAATGTAATTGTGTATTGAGTATGTGTGTAGGGTGTAGTTTGAAGTGCCTATATATTTCGTATTGTTCGGTTGTGTAGCGTTGGTTGTTTATGTGTTGTTTATGAAGAATTTGTAGGTTAGATGTTATGTCTATGTACTCATGTTTTGTGGAGTTGAGATGATCGGCGAAGTTTGATTGGTAGTTATTGTTTTTTAGTGCTTTTATATGTTCTTGGTAACGTGTGTAGAATGACCTCCCTGTCTGGCCTATGTAAAAACTGGGGCATGAACTGCAAGTTAGTTTGTAAACTCCAGTGGTGTTGTAAATATCGTTGATTTTGTTGTTGGGTTTTAATTGTTTGTTGAGAGTGTTGTGTGTGGAGTAAGCTATTTTGTAGTTGTATTTTCGTAATGTGTTGGTTAGATTGTGGGTTTTGGATGATCTGTAAGGTACTGATAAGTATTTTATGGGATTGTCATCTTGTGTGTTTGAATTTTGGTTATTATGTTTATTTTTTAGGTGTTTGTATAATTTGTCAATCATTGTTGGGTTGTATCCGTTCGTTTGTGCTATATATTTTATGTTGTTTAACTCCTGGTAGTGTTCATCTTTGTCTAGTGGTGTTTTAAGCAGGCGATATATCATGTTGTTGTAAGCAGCTAGTTTATGTTGGTGTGGGTGGTTTGAGGAACTGTGTATGGTCGTATTAGTGCTGGTGGGTTTTCGGTATATGTTGAATTTATGTGTTTGTTTGTCTGTTCGTTTAATTATGAGGTCTAAGAAGTTGAGGGAGTTTTGTTGTTCTGTTTCGATGGTGTATGTTAGTTTAGGGTTATGAAATTTAGGTGTTTTAGAAATATGTGAGCTCTGCGTGTGTTGCCTTTATATAATGTTATGATGTCGTCGACGTATCTGTACCAGTATATTATGTTATCTGAGTATTTGTTGTTGTGTAAAATGTAGTTTTTTTCAATATGGTGTATGAATATTTCTGCTAAGATGCTAGCTATGGGGGAGCCCATAGGTAGTCCATTTTTCTGGTTGTAGAATGTGTTATTGTAGGTGAAGTAATTTTGAGATGTGATTAATCTTGTGAGGTGGACGACTTCGTCAATGTGTGTATGTGGTGTATTTGTGTCTATTAGCATGTTTTTGAGGATGTCGATGGTTTCTGGAATGGAGATGTTTGGGTATAGATTTGATATATCAAAAGAGACTAAGGTGGAATTGTGTGGGATATTTACGTTTTTTATTTTGTCTATTAGATTTAGGCTATTTTTTATGCTACAATGATTATATTAATTAAAACAACCTCTCACCACAAATTCAACAAATTTTATTTAACCTTATGTACATTTCGACTACAAAGTAATCACTTTCAGAGGTATTTTTACAAATAACACAGTTATTTGTAAAAATACCTCTGAAGATGATTACTTTGTAGTCGAAATGTACATAAGGTTAAATAAAATTTGTTGAATTTGTGGTGTTATTTGTAAAAATACCTCTGAAGATGATTACTTTGTAGTCGAAATGTACATAAGGTTAAATAAAATTTGTTGAATTTGTGGTGAGAGGTTGTTTTAATTAATATAAACATTTACGCCACAGTTGCTTTAAGTTGTTGGCTACAATGATTATTAAATTTTATATGGTTTCGGATAGTTTTGTCGAGGAATTTGGCTAGAAGATGAGAAGGGGTTCTTGTAACTAACATACACCATCGAAACAGAACAACAAAACTCTCTCAACTTCTTAGACCTCAGAATTAAACAAACAGACAAACAAACACATAAATTCAACATATACCGAAAACCCACCAGCACTAATACGACCATACACAGTTCCTCAAACCACCCACACCAACATAAACTAGCTGCTTACAACAACATGATATATCGCCTGCTTAAAACACCACTAGACAAAGATGAACACTACCAGGAGTTAAACACCATAAAATATATAGCACAAACGAACGGATACAACCCAACAATGATTGACAAATTATACAACCGCCTAAAAAATAAACATAATAACCCAAATACAAACACACAAGATGACAATCCCATAAAATACTTATCAATACTTTACAGATCATCCAAAACCCACAATCTAACCAACACATTACGAAAATACAACTACAAAATAGCTTACTCCACACACAACACTCTCAACAAACAATTTAAACCCAACAACAAAATCAACGACATTTACAACACCACTGGAGTTTACAAACTAACTTGCAGTTCATGCCCCAGTTTTTACATAGGTCAGACAGGGAGGTCATTCTACACACGTTACCAAGAACATATAAAAGCACTAAAAAACAATAACTACCAATCAAACTTCGCCGATCATCTCAACTCCACAAAACATGACTACATAGACATAACATCTAACCTACAAATTCTTCATAAACCACACATAAATAACCAACGCTACACAACCGAACAATACGAAATATATAGGCACTTCAAACTACCCCCTACACACATACTCAATACACCATTACATTACAACTCACACGCACTTTTTGACATCATAACTCCTAATACACACAAAATACACCCACACCACCAAAATATCCCACCCCCACCCCAACCTATGTAAACCTTGAGATCAGTTACGGTCTGAGTTGACAAAGGGACTCATCTCCCGAAACGGCCGTCTTCAACAAGCAAAGTAAGTGCTACTATAGGCAAGTTTAAAACATTTAAAAGTGTTAGTAAAAAAATAATGCGTTAAATATTTCAAGTGTCAATAGTCTCTCCTTTTGAAGCATCAGATAACATATTTGTGAACTATATTTAAAGTGACTTGATCAAGGAAAATACACATGTACATATACTTAGAGCCATTGCTATAATTTAATGTAATTAAAACTCATGCTCATTTAGGCTTTTTGATTACTTCTTTACCTAACCTAGTCTGACAGATGAATTCTTAAGAATAATTATAGACAAAATTAACTTAAAACACTTGAACATGTATTAGTATGTTACATTTGCCTATAGTAGCACTTACTTTTTAATTATTGAGGAAGGCTGTTTTGGAATATATGTTTCATTGTCAATTAAGACTGTAACAGACCTCTTGGTTAATTTAGGTTAGGAATGGGTTGGTATAAGATAGGGATATTACGTGTATTTAAGACCATTAGGGGTTAATATATCAAAGAATGTATATGAGTTATAATGTAATTGGCTGTTAAATATCTGTGTTGGGCATAGTTTGAAGTGTTTCTATATTTCATATTGTTCAGTTGTGAATGACTGGTTATTTTTATTTTGTTTTTGTAGAATTTGTAGGTTTGGTGTAATGTTTGCGTAGTTGGCGTTTGTGGATATGAGATATCCATCAAAGTTTGATAGGGCGTTTTTGTTTGTGAGTGCTTTTCTATGTTCTTGGTACCATATGTAAAATGATTTTTCTGTTTGGCCTATGTTAAAATGCAGTATATACTCCAATTTAGTTTGTAAACACCAGTGGTGTTGTAAATGTCTTTATTTATGATGTTGGGTTTAAATTGTTTGTTGAAGGTGTTGTGTGTGTGTGGGTATGTTTTTACTGAAACTAGTACCTCAACAGAATATAGAATCAAATAATGACAAAAATTAAGCTTATGAATCTAAAGTTAAGAGGAGAAAAGTAGAACAAAACAAGGAAAATAATACTTCCCCTGATCCTGGAAATAGAGGAAAATTATGATTCATGGGCAGAGTTTCCTATGTATAGAGAGTCAACTGCTAGAGTCACAGAAAGTTGTAAACCATTACTAATGATTTATTAATAGAAAATAATGTGCTTAAAATAATTTTATAAAGGATGGAAAACCGATGTAAATTGTTACTGATAATTAAGTAGCCACTTTTAAATTGCATATTACTATTTTCTTTTTTTGAGTTTTAAAAACAACAATGTTAAATCTGGAGACCAGGTTTAATTACATTTTCCAAGTAAATTTTATGAAAAGTAATTTCTTGGATAGAAATTAAATAAATGAGAAAATTAAAATTTAAAGATGATTTCTTTCACACACATAAACAATAAAAAAATACCCTCAAAGATAAATTCCATCTTTCCATAGGACAATCAATGTTAAACACCACTGATAATATAATACTTAAAAAAGTAGTCAAGTAATTGGTGGAAGATATACCTGTAGGTTTTCATTAGAAAGAGACTAACTAGAGGTTTTTTAATCTCATTTTCCAGGTAGGTATAGGATATTGCACAAATATAATTATTGTATGACCAATTGAGGTTTTAGTTGTCACGAATGTTGTCTGATTACATGTTAAAGAAGCTATTACCAAGACAAATAAATGAATTACAATAGTTCATAAAAAAAATGCTTACATGTAGCTGTACACATACCTTCCCTGACTTAAGTTGTACTAGTCAATGAATGTAAACTTTTCTTACTTTTATAGTTATTTGTGAAAGTCTTGATAGGTATTTCTTTCATTTATATTATATACAAGTCTTGATTAGAAGTATGGTGCGTTTCAATTACATATTCATATTTCAAAGTAAAAAAACTTATAATAAATCAACAAGTATGTTTTGTTTAATCAATAGTGGACAAGTCTTGATTAGAAGTATGGTGTGATTCTATTACATATTCATATTTCAAAGTAAAAAAACTTATAATAAATCAACAAATATGTTTTATTTAATCAATAGTGGACAAGTCTTGATTAGAAGTATGGTGTGTTTCTATTACATATTCATATTTCAAAGTAAAAAAACTTATAATAAATCAACAAATATGTTTTATTTAATCAATAGTGGACAAATATTGAAACACATTCAAATTAAATTGATTCTAAACAATTGCACAACAGAGCCAGCAAAATAACATTTAAACTGAAATACTGCTAATAAAATTATATTTTCAATACTCTTTTTTACATTATGTTAATATAGTTATCATCAGAAAATCTTCTTGACTGTAAGTCGTATAAAAAATTTGTTTAATTATTTCTGTTTTTATATGTCTAATAGATTTATTTGATCAATTCTGTTTGTTTAGGAATCCGAATTCAAATACCATAACCTCTGGCGTAGAATGGGAGCCCCTAGATAAAAACTGCGATGAATGTAACTTTAAATATCTCAGGATTACGGACAAATTGGAAGTAAACAAATGTTCGCCTTTCCCTGCTCGCATGGCACTCTGGAAAACTCTGTTACCAGTTAGAGAAAGAAGTTCTCAGATATTCTTCTAGATAAAATAACTATGTAGCTACAATAAATGACTATTTTAATATTTTTATATTTGTAATGATTTTTATTATTTACCTAACACCATAGACTTAGTTTTAAGTATCTTTTTCTTGGTTTTAATCTTTAAAAAAACAGAGGAAACCTATTCATGAATTATTAAGTATCTCAAAAAATAGAATGTTTTATAGATTTAATAAGAGCCAGTGACAACAAATGTGAACTGTGGAAAGTGTTATAATAAACACGATTCTATGCTATAAAAGCCACTAATAATATTAAAAACATTTTTGCAAATCAATTCCTATTGAGGTCACTAGAGAACAATTTTATTTTAGTTACTTTTTATTTTATAGTTACAATTTTATATATATATATATATATATATATATATGATGTTGGTACTGTTTACCAACGAAAAGCTTTGAATATAAATTAATAAATATTCTTGTATTTGAATAACCTATGTTGTTTTAAATAAATATATATATATATATATATGACAGAATCTCAATTTTAAGAGACCGAATAGAAAGCAAATTTCAATCCGATTTTCCATTTTTCTCTCTGTATAGTACATATAGCGTTGGACTATTACTTTTGTTTGTTACTATTTATTCGGTTTCTTTTTTTCAGTTTCTAATTTATGAAGCTGATGGTTGTCTATAATTACTCATTCTATCCATCTCTTGTAATGCTTCATTATTACAAGGAACCTTTCTCTTATAATTTCACATACACCTTTAAGTAACAGATTTCTTGCTATGGGTAAGTTGGATTAAAACATGGTGTCATTTGCTTTGAATCTGCTTGAGGCTTTAGTTTTTTTTAAAATTTAATCAATGAATCAGTATTTGAAAAAACTATTAACATCAACTGCCATCCATTACAGGCTACAAAAAATGTATTTTGACATGATTGGATGATTAAAAACGTATACTATAAACAATTAAAAATGTGTACAAGATATATATATATATATATATATATATATATATATATATATATATATATATATATGTATTCTTGTGTATTAATAAAGAACTAAGTCAAAATACAAATACAAGAATTATAATATTAAAATGCTCTTTATATCTATCTTTAGGTTTTTTCTTAGTTTGTCCTATTTACTTTATTTATTATTATTTATAATATTTACTTTATTACAATAATCACATTCTAATTTATATACACCTTATTTTATAATTCTTGTATTTGTATTTTGACTTAGTTCTTTATACAGTCGGCGCCGCTTATTGTCATCATATTTGTCAGAAGCATATTTGATAACAATAACCGAACGCTTAATCACGATGTAGTCTACAGCTGTACTGCATTGAACTCACTGTGTTATTGCCACAACTGTTTGTTCTGAACGATATGTAAGCCTAACATTACATCAAGTAATTCTAATTCTGTAACACTATAATTAAACTGTACTTACCAAATTTTGATGCTATTTCGGACAGTTTTATGTACAGTAGTAGAATTTCTGTAATTTAGTTTTCTACTTGTTAAAATTAGTGGGCATATTTCATGTCAGTTTATTTTATTCCACTGTAGATTTTTTTTAAACACTGAATCAAGCATAATTGAAAAAAAATACAGTATATAGAACTACGTAAAATACTTGATCAAAACATTTTAACACATAAAACTTCATTATAAAAGACTTCAATCTTATTTACACTTCAAATTTACATTTACTTTTTCTCGAAGAATTCCTCTATATGTGTCTGTCTGTAGTCTTCTCGTAAAATATTGTTTATAAATTGTTCATATTCATAATGTTTGTTGAAATTTTCTGCTTTTTGTTGAACAAACTGCCTTAGAATCTCAAGAGCTTGATGAACTTCCTGTTTTGATCTTTGCGGTACACATTTATCATTTTCGTCATCATCGGTGCCTTCTTCTTCTTCAGTAACTTTTGATGTTGAAGCAACTACCTCACAAATATCGTCTTCAGTCATTTCCGCTGCTGTTTCAATACTATCGTCAACTTCCATCCACTCAGTATATTCTTTTAAGGACAAATCGAAAGGCTCCAAGTTCTCTTCAGAGTCTTCCTCAGATGTAGCTTGCTCTTGATTTTCTTCAACAAAAAAACCACCTTTTCTAAAGCAATTTTTCACAGTTTTTTCAGAAACTTCACATTCCAAGATTTTGCTATCAGATGAATAGCATCGAGTAAAGAAGTTTTTTTAGCCAATTCATTTGAGGTAAGGGTTTGAAATTCATCCATATTTTCTTTGAATAATTGATGTAGTATTGGCCGGAAGGTAAATCACTTTGATGTGTTTTAGCGTAGTGCTTATGTCATTATGTACAGTGTAGTTGTCTAGTAGAAGGACAATGTTGCGTTTGAGGCTGGTATCCCAATTAGTCAGCCATTCATTAAAAATTTTTGATGTCATCCAAGCATTGGAGTTTGAATGATATTCAACCGGTAGCTTTTTGATACCTTGAAAACACCGTGGATTTTTAGATTTACCGATAATTAAGAGTTTTTCTTTATGACCAGCCATGGTAACACAACACAAAACAGTTATTCTTTGTTTACATATTTTACAGCCGTTAGCAATTTCATTTTTAAATAAGTAAGTATGTTCGGGTAAAGCACGATAATAAAGTCCTGTTTCATCTGCATTGTATATGCAGCTAGGAGAATACTCGGCCAAAATCTTTGGCCATTCGTATTGTAACCAGTCCTCAGCTCCAACAAAATTAGCATTTCTTTTTTCACCACACGTTTTCTTGTAAACAATGTTTTCCCTTTTCTTCCATCGATTGAACCATCCATCTGTGGCTTTAAAATCCTGTTTTTCTATTTTTTTGGCAAGATCCTCAGCTTTTAGACGCATGAGTGAGCCGTCTACTCGAGCATCTTTTTTGCGAACATTTTTAAACCACAATTTCAAAGCTGATTCCACTTGCGGATCCTTCCCAGAATGGTGTCTTTTGTTGTCAACATTTGCATTACACTTTGATAATGACAAGATTTTTTCTTTGTTGTTCAATATTTTACATAAGAGAGGTTGAGAAACGCCAAGTTCAGAAGCAGCGTTTCTTTGACTCATTTTTGGTAATTTACTGTACCTATCTAGAATATCAAGTTTTTCTTTAAGACTTAAATCGCGTCGTTTCTTTTGAGATTCGGACATCTTGCTATACTGTCCTTTGAAACTCCAAATGACACTAAACTCTACAAAACAAACAAAAAAGATCTTTAAAAATTAAGTTATGTAAAATCACACTGAAATACTGTAATAAACGTTCATAAAAATTCACTGTTAAAAAATACAGTAAGACTGTACTGTAAATGGTTCAGTAGTAACACCAACTAATGTTAACAAACAACTAAAGTCGACTCAAGCGAGGCTAGGGTGTTTGCGTAAACAAAGAGTAAGGGAGACATTCTGAGAACTGTGCTAAGTGCTGAAACCGTTATAAAGTATTTCTGTCATTCTAAAAATAAATATTCTATGAATTGGGCGTCATTGTGTGTTGCACGTGCTGTTTACACTACTTTGTAGACATTTTTACTTGGTCTATGCTAGTATACGTTGACGTATATGATTTTGAATGGCAAATTAAATGATAATAATAAGCGAACAGATGATAACAATAAGCGGCCTAATTGCAGTGTATTAATATACGTCCGTGTTTGTTTTTCAATGAAACTATAACAATAACCGAATGATAACATTAACCGTGATCACAATAAGACTGTATATATATAGACGGTAATTAATTATACATCTCTTTACTTTATTCTTGCTGGTATTTAAGTGGTATCGAATTTATTTTATTCAGAAAAAAGTAACTTTCCTTATAACAGTAAAAAAACTGATGTAAAATTAACAAGATCATAAGCATTGAATTTACTTTGCAATCATACAAACTCCCTTTACATTCTTTACACTAAAGACATAAGAACTCTTATATTGTTTGAATAAGATGAGATTTAAAAAGTTAATTAAAATACTGAAACTCTTAACTGTCCCTTAAACAGATGTATTTTATGAGGTATGACTTATTTTTTGTTTTATTGTAAATAGCTAATTTAATTAGTTGTAAATAAATAATGACATTTTAATTTTTAATTACATGCTTTAAAAAAGAGATTATGCATGCAAATTACTGGTTGGTAGAAATTAATATAATTTCAACTGAAGTCTTTATAAAGTGGTAAGCTTTTCCTTGAGTGTTGTGATCCAGGACAAGTTTATAAATGAGTAGTTGCCCTCAACAATGCTTCTTTAATGTACCTTCCCTCAGATTCCCCACCATAAGGCTCCAGATGTAGGCTTATGTGGTGTCAGCAGTTTCGTCTTCATTAAATTCATAACAAATTTGTTTTCTGGCCAATTTTTTCATTTAAAAAATCACTAAATGAAACTATCTTGCTTGAGATTGATAATTCTGATGACTAATTACAATAAAAATATTGGAAAAAACCCCAATACCACAAAAATAATCAAAATTAACAAATAAAACAAGTTACTTAAGATTAAGCCCTTATGTACATTTCGAAGACCATGTCATCATCATCAGAGGGTCTTATTACAAAATTACAATCTAGCAAACAAGAAGTTACAAATTTGAGTGACACCTTAGATCCTCTGATGATGACATTGTCATCGAAATGTACATAAGGGTTTAATCTTAAGTAACTTGTTTTATTTAAATTTTTTATTATTTCTGTAGTAGAGTTACAGTTCTTTCCAACATTATCATTGTAATATATTGCACCACTGTGCTCTTGATATTGCATACTGACAACTAATTATTTAACCCCTAACACTATAGATGCCTTTTGAAATACAATTTAATAAATCTGCTCTATTTGATTGGCAGTTTTCAACTACACTTTAGAGCAAATTTCTGTAACATTACTATAATTCCATGTAAAATTCTAATCTTCACAACCAAAAAGCAGATTCACATAAGTGTTTTGTACATCCCAAATTTCCCTTCAAAGTATATGTAGCAGATACATTAAAACTTTGGAAGAAGAGAATGTAAGTGGATAGGGCTTTAAAGAGATGCTTTTTAGTACTCACTGAACTTATTATCCTCTCCAAGCATGTTAGAGGGGTAGTTATTGTCATGTTGGTAATTTTATTATTAATAAGTGATTTTTTTTACTGGGATGACCAGATGCTAAGAAAACCTTTCAGCAAGTAGTTTTAACTAGTCAATTACATCCTGCCACAAATTCTTGTACTGTGTTTTATTCCTTCAAAGTAAGTGATGATTACAATAAAATAGACAAAACCTATCATCTTGTATATTTTAACTTTCAAGTTTCAGACAAAAGCTATATAACTGATGGATTCTATATATTATTATAGTTGAAAAAACCTATTAATGTACAAACCAAAAATGGTAAATAAAATTATTTAAAATCCTTAAAGTTGCTCCTTCTCTGATTTCAGCTGTAAAATGTTTTTTCTCTGTTGCTCCAATAATTTCTCTAGATGAGAACATTGTTCCAAGGCAGCATCTCTTTGTTTCTGCATGGCGAGAACAGCTTCATCTTTTTTAGTAACTGCTTCCTTTACTCTATAATCATATAAAATTCATGTCATAACTAAATCTTCAATGCTATAGAGCATTAATTTTTTTTTACCAGTAACTGTTAGAACATTTAAGCGTGTTCTATTTTAACTTTGAAAATTAAATTTAAAAAATTTCTCGACAGGCTCTTCCTAACAAAAATATGTGATACACTACAGCAATCACTTGATTAATATCAATCTCTCATGGATTGATCAAATTTATCTTTCAGACTCATTGTTGTTCGTGTTTTATTTATATTGTGAAAATGATCATTTTATATTTTGATTATCCTATTTATTTTTGTTCAAAATATTTCACAATATTTTACTTACAATATAAAATTAAATATGATTTAGAGATATAAAGAAACAAACATTGCTTTTATAATGCTCAAACAAATTTGTTCCACTAAATTATAGACCAAGCTATCAAAGTAGCTGCCTTTCAATTATAATACAATTTGGCATCTACAGACAGGAATACATTTATAAAGATTCTATATGTTATTATCTAACATTTTATTGACTTTCAAAGTGACTGGTTGGAAAAACTTTAAAACTTTATGTTTTCTGTGTACACATTTTTTAACTTTTCTACTTTTGCTCTGCCCTCACTAAAAAGGTCCTTTTAAATGATATTAACTTAATAATAATTATTATTTTATTTCATTCTCTCATATTTCTTTTTGTGTTTTCTCTTCGATTGACAAAGACCACTGTGTGGTTGAAATATATCATGTTTAAGTGCTTTTATGTGTTTCTATTTCAAGACTACAGAGTGGACTCTTACCAAGGTAAGTCTGTCAGTCTCCTAGTCCAAAAAATCTAAATAATCTTTATCAACCAAAACTAACCTAAATATATATATATATATATATATATATATATATATATATATATATATATATATATATATATATATATATATATATTTCATTCATGAGAGATTTCATTTTCTCATATTTCTTTTGTGTTTTCTCTTCGATTGACAAAGACCACTGTGTGGTTGAAATATATCATTGTTTAAGTGCTTTTATGTGTTTCTATTTCAAGACTACAGTGTGGACTCTTACCAAGGTAAGTCGCCTGTCAGTCTCCTAGTCCAAAAAATCTATATAAAAAATCTATATATATATATATATATATATATATATATATATATATAACACTAGCACATTTGATAATTTAATATCAAGGTGTGGGAATATAGCTCAAAGGATAATTACCACTCCCTCCAATGTTGTATAGATAACTTTTTTAACATGATACATATATTTACAAGTAATTTTTTGAAAAATGCTACCAAAACTAAATTTTGGTGTACAAACAGTAAATTTCTGCTAATATGATTCCCAGTTAAAAACTATTTCTGACAAACAAGACTATATTGCTTGTAACCAATTCCAGGAATGACTTAACCCCTGAAAGTCTATTTTTAGAAAGTCTCTTTTATTTTATCTTATATCTTTCTTATATGTTCCCAGTCAATACTTTTATTTTATAGCCTTGAATAGAATATACACTTTTTTTATTTTCAAAATTTTAATTATAGTATTACACTTATGAATTACCCCAAATTATAATAAACAATTGGACAGGTCTGAACCATTTATCTACAGTAATACTTCCGTTATTTTTAGTTTCAGAATAATAATTTCTGATAACTTTTCAACAAACTATATAGCTATTTCCTCCTTTGACTGTGTTCACATCACAAGATTAAGCACAGCTCAGCAAGTTTCACATCACAAGACTAGGCATAGCCCAGCAAGTTTCACATCAAGAGACTAGGCATAGCTCAGCAAGTTTCACATCACAAGACTGGTTACAGCCTAGCAAGTTTCACATCACAAGACTAGCATAGCCTAGCAAGTTTCACATCAAGGGACTAGGCATAGCTCAGCAAGTTTCACATCACAAGACTGGTTACAGCCTAGCAAGTTTCACATCACAAGACTAGCATAGCCTAGCAAGTTTCACATCACAAGACTAGGCATAGCTCACAAGACTAGGCATAGCTCAGCAATTTTCACATCTCAAGACTGGTTACAGCCTAGCAAGTTTCACATCACAAGACTAGCATAGCCTAGCAAGTTTCACATCACAAGATTAGGCGTAGCTCAGCAAGTTTCACATCACAAGACTAGTTACAGCCTAGCAAGTTTCATATCACAAGACTAGGCATAGCTCAGCAAGTTTCACATCACAAGACTAGGCATAGCTCATCAAGTTTCACATCACAAGACTGGTTACAGCCTAGCAAGTTTCACATTACAAGACTAGCATAGCCTAGCAAGTTTCATATCACAAGACTAGGCATAGCTCAGCAAGTTTCAAATCACAAGACGGGTTATAGCCTAGTAAGTTTTACATCACAAGACTAGGCATAACCCTACAAGTTTCATATCACAAGACTAGGCATAGCCCAGCAAGTTTCACATCAAGGGACTAGGCATAGCTCAGCAAGTTTCACATCACAAGACTGGTTACAGCCTAGCAAGTTTCACATCACAAGACTAGCATAGCCTAGCAAGTTTCACATCACAAGACTAGGCATAGCTCACAAGACTAGGCATAGCTCAGCAATTTTCACATCACAAGACTGGTTATAGCCTAGTAAGTTTCATATCACAAGACTAGGCATAGCTCAGCAAGTTTCATATCACAAGACTAGGCATAGCCCAGCAAGTTTCACATCAAGGGACTAGGCATAGCTCAGCAAGTTTCACATCACAAGACTGGTTACAGCCTAGCAAGTTTCACATCACAAGACTAGCATAGCCTAGCAAGTTTCACATCACAAGACTAGGCATAGCTCACAAGACTAGGCATAGCTCAGCAATTTTCACATCTCAAGACTGGTTACAGCCTAGCAAGTTTCACATCACAAGACTAGCATAGCCTAGCAAGTTTCACATCACAAGACTAGGCATAGCTCAGCAAGTTTCACATCACAAGACTAGTTACAGCCTAGCAAGTTTCATATCACAAGACTAGGCATAGCTCAGCAAGTTTCACATCACAAGACTAGGCATAGCTCATCAAGTTTCACATCACAAGACTGGTTACAGCCTAGCAAGTTTCACATTACAAGACTAGCATAGCCTAGCAAGTTTCATATCACAAGACTAGGCATAGCTCAGCAAGTTTCAAATCACAAGACGGGTTATAGCCTAGTAAGTTTTACATCACAAGACTAGGCATAACCCTACAAGTTTCACATCAAGGGACTAGGCATAGCCCAGCAAGTTTCACATCACAAGACTGGTTATAGCCTAGCAAGTTTCACATCACATGGTCCTAACCACAGCAAAGCAAATTTATTAGAACAAAACATTTCATGGCTCAATTTATATCCCAAGAAATGTCCCAAGAATTAAAGAAGTTGAACTTTATATGAAAACAGAACACAGCTTCTACAATATGTACCTGCTAATAGAAACACTCGCCTAATGATTTGTTTGTGAATTAAATGCTTATTCGTGAATAAATATTAAATTTATATACCGAGAAATATCTAGCAATTCTCTGACAGACTAAAACATAGTCTGTCAGTTGAGAGCAATGAACATAATAGTAAAAAAGGGAAGAAATTCGTAAATCAGCAGCCTGTCATGTAACAAAGATTTTACATAACTTATTCATCGAATTATCTCCTTGTGGTACAAGTAAGAATTGGAACACAGCACTATTATTAGGAATTCAATTTTATTGACTCTACAACCTTGTCAAGTAAGTAAAATTGAGGAATGAGCTCTGGAGAACATCTAGGATGCTTAGCAGGCCAGATATAACAAAAATATTTTGGATAACTGTAACAATGACATTTAGGCTACTTTGGCTATGGCGTTAATTAAACTCCTTCCATTAGCTAACTCTCCATATATATATGTATCTCGTACAGATTTTCAATCGTTAATAAAATACGATTTTTATTCATCCAATCAAGATCAAATACACTTTTTTTTAACTTATAGTAGATGGCAATTGATGTTAATAAGGTTTATTCAATAATTAAATTATAGAAATTTGGGTGGTCTATTCCGATTCCAACTGAGAATCGTTACTTAATCTTAAGTAACTTGTCTTATTTGTTATTTTTGATTATTTTTGTGGTATTGGGGTTCTTTTCAATATTTTTTTTTTTTTTTTTTTTTTTTTTTTTTTTTTTTTTTTTTTTTATTGTAATATATTGTACCACTGTGCTCTTGATATTGTGTATGAGACTATTCATGTTCGAAGTCTAGCCCGCTTTAGCACTGCGCCAGTTTTCCAAAACCTAGAAACATGTTTCTCAAAGGTGTATATGGATTTGTTTTCCCCCATCAGGTTGTCATTGAAACCTCCATCATACAACCTTAAACTGTTGCCATGGTCATCACACAATATCATAAATTGTACTCTAGGGTTAAAAATGAATGAAAAGAATAAAACAAGTAAACAAACGGGAAATAACCAAAAAATGATGAAATTTTTTTTATTGACCTCAGTAGGAATTTACTGGAATTTTTTTTATATTACTGGTTTTTGTTGCAAGACTCTCAAGAACTCTAATAAGCACCACAATCTGTAAAAATTAAATGGTTGAAAAGAAGGAAGAAAAAGATTTGGTAAAAAAATAGGATTTAGAATAGTTTTGAATATCTGAAGTCTCTTGCTTGCCTGATTAAACATTTTCAAGTTTCAAATAATATTAACTTAACTTTTAACAGGTATACCTATTACTTTGATTTCTGTAGTAGAGCAGGTAAATATAATTATATGAAAAAATAAAACTTTTGGTGCATCAATTTTGAGAGGGAAATACAATTCCATTCACACACTATGTGATTTAACTAAATTAAGAGAATAACTCCTTTCCAGTGATATTGCTGAAAAGATAATTGAATATATGAAATCATTTGTCTCTTTGCTACATCTGTATAGTACACTTTGTTTTGAAAAATGTTACTTCTACACTCGGAATTAGAATTCCCATCTGTCAAATATAAACTTATCAATCTTTCATGATTTCATATTAAAAATGTTGTTTCCATCATTCTCATATCTTGTGTTTTGGCTCCCATCTAAAGTTGTTTATCTTATAAGTCTAAAAAGACCTGCTAAATGTGTTTTGCTTTTTTTCACTTTGTAAATGTAATCCAACACACAGCATCATCCATCATATTCAATAATTTTTAAAAAAGATCTAATAGGTATGATAATTTAAAGAGGTATCTCAATTTAAAACAGTATTTAACTGTCATAAAAGTCGCCCTTTGTGCTGAAAACTTGTAGTTTACTATTTCATTTTTATATATAAAATGTTAAAAAATAATTCCAGCATGGTTTTAGTGTGAGATGTGCTAGTGCAAGCTACCACTTCCCGCAGGGGTTTTGCTACATCAAATAGGTTGTGAAACCCTAGTTTAACTATAAGGAAAAATAAAGAATGATGACATCAAGGAACATGAACTCCATAGAAAGAAATATAGAGCACATATAAGAAAGCTCAAAATTAACACCTGATATGACTTAACAAGAAGGCTGAAAAAAATACAATTTAAGTCCAAAAACAACAGTTTAGGATGTTGTTTATATACAACTTACTGCTTATGGAAAACAACTAAAAGCCCAGGTTTATACTTGCAAAGTGGAAAGACAAGACCTATAACAACTCACCGTGTGTATACTTGCTGCAGCTGCTTCTACTTCTCTTCGTGCAGAGCAGAGATCTCTTGCTGAAGAGACGATGACAACAGTTTAGAATGTTCTTGATAAAACTTACTGCTTATGGAAAACAACTAAAAGCCCAAGTTTATACTTGCAAAGTGGTAAGACAAGACCTATAACAACTCACCGTGTGTATACTTGCTGCAGCTGCTTCTCCTTCTTTTCATGCAGAGCAGAGAACTCTTGCTGAAGAGACGATGACAACAGATTAGAATGTTCTTGGTAGAACTTACTGCTTATGGAAAACAACTAAAAGCCCAGGTTTATACATGCAAAGTGAAAAGACAAGACCTATAACAACTCACCGTGTGTATACTTGCTGCAGCTGCTCCTCCTTCTCTTCATGCAGAGCAGAGATTTCTTGCTGAAGAGACGATGACAACAGTTTAGAATGTTCTTGATAAAACTTACTGCTTATGGAAAACAACTAAAAGCCCAGGTTCATACTTTTAAAATGGAAAGACAAGACCTATAACAACTCACCGTGTGTGTACTTGCTGCAGTTGCTTCTACTTCTCTTCGTGCAGAGCAGAGATCTCGTGCTGAAGAGACGATGATAACAGTTTAGAATGTTCTTGATAGAACTTACTGCTTATGGAAAACAACTAAAAGCCCAGGTTTATACTTGCAAAATGGAAAGACAAGACCTATAAAAACTGACCGAGTGTATACTTGCTGCAGCTGCTTCTACTTCTTTTCATGCAGAGCAGAGATCTCTTGCTGAAGAGACGATGACAACGGTTTAGAATGTTCTTGATAGAACACTGCTTCGGGAAAACAACTAAAAGCACAAGTTTATACTTGCAAAGAGGAAAGACAAGACCTATAACAACTCACCGTGTGTATACTTGCTGCAGCTGCAGCTGCTTCTCCTTCTCTTCGTGCAGAGCAGAGATCTCTTGCTGAAGAGACGATAACAACAGTTTAGAATGTTCTTGATAGAACTTACTGCTTAGGGAAAACAACTAAAAGCCCAAGTTTATACTTGCAAAGAGGAGAGACAAGACCTATAACAACTCACCGTGTGTATACTTGCTGCAGCTGCTTCTCCTTCTCTTCGTGCAGAGCAGAGATCTCTTGCTGAAGAGACGATGACAACAGTTTAGAATGTTCTTGATAGAACTTACTGCTTAGGGAAAACAACTAAGAGCCCAAGTTTATACTTGCAAAGAGGAGAGACAAGACCTATAACAACTCACCGTGTTTATACTTGCTGCAGCTGCTTCTACTTCTCTTCGTGCAGAGCAGAGATCTCTTGCTGAAGAGACGATGACAACAGTTTAGAATGTTCTTGATAAAACTTACTGCTTAGGGAAAACAACTAAAAGCTCAAGTTTATACTTGCAAAGAGGAGAGACAAGACCTATAACAACTCACCGTGTGTATACTTGCTGCAGCTGCTTCTACTTCTCTTCGTGCAGAGCAGAGATCTCTTGCTGAAGAGACGATGACAACAGATTAGAATGTTCTTGATAGAACTTACTGCTTAGGGAAAACAACTAAAAGCCCAAGTTTATACTTGCAAAGAGGAGAGACAAGGCCTATAACAACTCACCGTGTGTATACTTGCTGCAGCTGCTTCTCCTTCTCTTCATGCAGAGCAGAGATCTCTTGCTGAAGAGACGATGACAACAGTTTAGAATGTTCTTGATAAAACTTACTGCTTATGGAAAACAACTAAAAGCCCAGGTTTATACTTGCAAAGTGGAAAGGCAAGACCTATAACAACTCACCGTGTGTATACTTGCTGCAGCTGCTTCTCCTTCTTTTCATGCAGAGCAGAGATCTCTTGCTGAAGAGACGATGACAACAGTTTAGAATGTTCTTGATAGAACTTACTGCTTCGGGAAAACAACTAAAAGCCCAAGTTTATACTTGCAAAGAGGAAAGACAAGACCTATAACAACTCACCGTGTGTATACTTGCTGCAGCTGCTTCTCCTTCTCTTCGTTCAGAGCAGAGATCTCTTGCTGAAGAGACGATGACAACAGTTTAGAATGTTCTTGATAGAACTTACTGCTTAGGGAAAACAACTAAAAGCCCAAGTTTATACTTGCAAAGAGGAGAGACAAGACCTATAACAACTCACCGTGTGTATACTTGCTGCAGCTGCTTCTACTTCTCTTCGTGCAGAGCAGAGATCTCTTGCTGAAGAGACGATGACAACAGTTTAGAATGTTCTTGATAGAACTTACTGCTTAGGGAAAAAGACTAAAAGCCCAAGTTTATACTTGCAAAGAGGAGAGACAAGACCTATAACAACTCACCGTGTGTATACTTGCTGCAGCTGCTTCTACTTCTCTTCGTGCAGAGCAGAGATCTCTTGCTGAAGAGACGATGACAACAGATTAGAATGTTCTTGATAGAACTTACTGCTTAGGGAAAACAACTAAAAGCCCAAGTTTATACTTGCAAAGAGGAGAGACAAGACCTATAACAACTCACCGTGTGTATACTTGCTGCAGCTGCTTCTCCTTCTCTTCATGCAGAGCAGAGATCTCTTGCTGAAGAGACGATGACAACAGTTTAGAATGTTCTTGATAGAACTTACTGCTTAGGGAAAACAACTAAAAGCCCAGGCTTATACTTGCAAAGTGGAGAGACAAGACCTATAACAACTCACCGTGTGTATACTTGCTGCAGCTGCTTCTCCTTCTCTTCGTGCAGAGCAGAGATCTCTTGCTGAAGAGACGATGACAACAGTTTAGAATGTTCTTGATAAAACTTACTGCTTAGGGAAAACAACTAAAAGCTCAAGTTTATACTTGCAAAGAGGAGAGACAAGACCTATAACAACTCACCGTGTGTATACTTGCTGCAGCTGCTTCTACTTCTCTTCGTGCAGAGCAGAGATCTCTTGCTGAAGAGACGATGACAACAGATTAGAATGTTCTTGATAGAACTTACTGCTTAGGGAAAACAACTAAAAGCCCAAGTTTATACTTGCAAAGAGGAGAGACAAGACCTATAACAACTCACCGTGTGTATACTTGCTGCAGCTGCTTCTACTTCTCTTCGTGCAGAGCAGAGATCTCTTGCTGAAGAGACGATGACAACAGATTAGAATGTTCTTGATAGAACTTACTGCTTAGGGAAAACAACTAAAAGCCCAAGTTTATACTTGCAAAGAGGAGAGACAAGACCTATAACAACTCACCGTGTGTATACTTGCTACAGCTGCTTCTCCTTCTCTTCATGCAGAGCAGAGATCTCTTGCTGAAGAGACGATGACAACAGTTTAGAATGTTCTTGATAGAACTTACTGCTTAGGGAAAACAACTAAAAGCCCAGGTTTATACTTGCAAAGTGGAAAGACAAGACCTATAACAACTCACAGTGTGTATACTTGCTGCAGCTGCTTCTCCTTCTTTTCATGCAGAGCAGAGATCTCTTGCTGAAGAGACGATGACAACAGTTTAGAATGTTCTTGATAAAACTTACTGCTTAGGGAAAACAACTAAAAGCCCAGGTTTATACTTGCAAAGAGGAGAGACAAGACCTATAACAACTCACCGTGTGTATACTTGCTGCAGCTGCTTCTCCTTCTTTTCATGCAGAGCAGAGATCTCTTGCTGAATGGACGATGACAACAGATTAGAATGTTCTTGATAAAACTTACTGCTTAGGGAAAACAACTAAAAGCCCAGGTTTATACTTGCAAAGTGGAAAGACAAGACCTATAACAACTCACCGTGTGTATACTTGCTGCAGCTGCTTCTACTTCTCTTCGTGCAGATCAGAGATCTCTTGCTGAAGAGACGATGACAACAGTTTAGAATGTTCTTGATAGAACTTCCTGCTTAGGGAAAACAACTAAAAGCACAGGTTTATACTTGCAAAGTGTAAAGACAAGACCTATAACAACTCACCGTGTGTATACTTGCTGCAGCTGCTTCTCCTTCTCTTCATGCAGAGCAGAGATCTCTTGCTGAAGAAACGATGACTACAGTTTAGAATGTTCTTGATAAAACTTACTGCTTAGGGAAAACAACTAAAAGCCCAGGTTTATACTTGCAAAGAGGAGAGACAAGACCTATAACAACTCACCGTGTGTATACTTGCTGCAGCTGCTTCTCCTTCTCTTCGTGCAGAGCAGAGATCTCTTGCTGAAGAGACGATGACAACAGATTAGAATGTTCTTGATAGAACTTACTGCTCAGGGAAAACAACTAAAAGCCCAGGTTTATACTTGCAAAGTGGAAAGGCAAGACCTATAACAACTCACCGTGTGTATACTTGCTGCAGCTGCTTCTCCTTCTCTTCGTGCAGAGCAGAGATCTCTTGCTGAAGAGATGATGACAGGCTTGTTAGCTCTTTCTGTAAAGCTAATACTTTTGTCTCATTTTGAGACATTATAGCACACTTCTCTTCTTGCAATTGATCACAGGTCTGTAAAATAAGTAAAAGAGAAAGAAAACCAATTATGTTTTTACACTCAGAAAACTCACATTCTATCATATCATTAATCTTTCTTCAGTAATTCTGTGGTTTTTTTTAAAGATAACATAAGGTTTGGTGATAATATAGGAGTATTTAAAATTTAATCTCTTCTCTGATAATATTTCCAAAAATTCCAATCACTATGGTAACATAATACAAATACAGTCAACTCCCGATTATCCGGGATAATTACCGGCAGGGCCGTCACGGATAATGCGAAATCACGGTTAAAACAAATGCCATAATATCCACAGCCCTACTTCTACCCAATGACTGTAAAAACAGCTGATAAATAGTACCCCCTCTTGTTGTACCGTCACTACTGTACAGTTCGTTTTGATCAGAAGCAACGCATAGACTGACCACTGAGGAAGGGTAGTGTTTACGTTCGACTCGAGCGATCGCGTAATTCCGCGAATTCGGCTTTCGGATTTATTCACCGAAAAACGGCCGCTCGCGCTCGGGGTTATCGAACCTCCATGCATCACGTTCGATGCTTCGATGTGCTCTGATCTGAATGGACGTTGGAGGTAACGCGTAATTAGGGATTCGCGTCATAGAACCGCGTGAATTTATAAAAGGACAACAAGAAATATAACGTAAACTCAGACATGCTGACCGAAACTCTGCCCGAAACCTGCGGAAACAGGTAGGAAGGATTTAGGACACGGGGTGGCGACTGCGGGCGAGTTGACAGTCTATAAATTATTCCGTAAAGGTAACTGTACGCCCCAACGACCGCCCGCGCTCGCATCAGTCCGACGCGTTCACATTTGACTCCTCCCGCCCCACTGCTTCAAGTGGAGCTGACGATCCCGGTTGATCCGCAACCCGGTTGATGCGATCCCGGATAATCGGGAGTTGACTGTAAATAAAAAATAAGTGTTTGCTTGTTGTACATAAGCAAAAAGAAACTACAAGAAACTAGAGACATTATAAGTTTCCATTAATTCTAATCAGATCTTGATGCATGATAAATAAATATTAATGTTCCTAAACCAGTTACATATAAAACTTGAATGTAGTTACGACAGAAAATAAAATCAGAAGTGAAAATAACAATTATAAAAATTTCTTTTGAGAATACACAGGTTTCAAGTATGTAAAAAATATCAGTTGCTTCTACAAGCAGATGAATGTAATAATGCCTCTTGCCATGGAATTACAGAGTTTAATAATACAGCAACTAGGCTTTTAGTTATTCACAATACTTTGGTACATTATTGTTTTTTTAAATTTCATCCACTCAGGATAAGTGTATTAATCAGTAATTACAAGAGTGGATTTTCTGGAAAAATTTTAATATTGTTACAATATTCAAAATCATAAATTAAAAATCACTGATTTTACTACCTAAGCAAATAGCTATGAAATAAATAGAATCTGGTATACGATTCAGTGATTTACTTGAGTGCAGAAGATAAGGAAAAAATTACAGATATTGTTTTAAAAAATGTATCAATTAAGTTTTATACTACAGTACATAATCTAGAATAAAGATTCTAAAACTTTAAAAACAAATTCTTAACATAATCACTTCTGTTAGAAATATTTGTATATATTTGATTAAATTTGCTGCATTTGCTAATATTACAATATTTTGTTTTGTTAACGTGCTTTGGAATGACTCCATTATCAAAATTAAAATAATTTTGAAGTATTTAAGTTTGAGCATGGAGTCATTCAGAAACATGTCAACAAAGGAAAATATTGTAATATTAGGAAAGTCAGAAAAATGTACTCAAATATATACTTTAAAACAAACATTCTAAAAAAATTTAATTCATAATGTACTTAATTAAAACTAGAGTTAGCAGTCTTTATATGTTTAACATGTAGAAGGTTTGAGTCACCCCAGCCTAGGTAACTAGTTGAGGAAGTTTATTGATCGGTTGGTTTCAATTTCTGAAGTGAAGTGGAGTTTTGAATGTATTTTATTAGTGTAGGTGAGGAGTTTTTCGCATTGACGGGAGTTGCCTCTGTATAGTGGTATGATATCATCGACATATATGTGCCAGTAAATGATTTTGTGTGCTTGTGTATTGTTTGTGAGTATCTTGGTATGTTCTATGTCAGGCACACACTATTTGATACTAACGAAAACCTACCTTTAACCCGTCATCCCCTGACCCAATAACTCCAAGCAGAAGACACTGATGAAGATCGGCACATAGCGATCGAAAACGTTCTGCCTCAGTAAGTTTTAACAAATTTACTAAATTTAAAGTTCGGATAGTCATAAACTAATGTAAAAATGATTAATTAAGTTTCACTGAACGTAATAGACTACAAAATTCTAGAATATAACTTTTTATTTGTAGCAAAAAAGTTTTATATATTTTGTAAATTTAAATGCACATATTTTGTCAGAAACGTAATTCACGAAAATTCCAAGATATAAATTTTGTAGAGAATGAATTCTAAATTCATAAAATATATAGTTTTAAGTAAAAAGTGTGTAATAAAGAAGTGAAAATTAAGAAGTATGTCATACACATCTCAGATTGCCATAGTTCATTTTTTTACCACTTTACCTAACAACTCCAAGCAAAAGACATGAATATCACCTCAGAGTGATCAAAAACATTCTGTCTCAGTAAGTTTTTACAAATTTACAAAATTTAAAGTTCGGACAGTCATAAACTAATGTAAAAGTTATAATATATTATTTATTAAAAAATTCACAATATTTTTCAATTTATAATTAACTGTTCCAATTTGTTTATGAATGCTGGTAAAGAATATTAATATTACTTTATTGACTAAAATAATGTTACAACTTCTGTACCAACTATTGATTTACAATACAAAACTCCACAAAAATACACTTTTAAGTTATAAAACCTTATTTGGTACTAGGTATATTATCATCAATGTAATTACGATTAACCTTTCTAGTTTAAAAACACCCAGTATTTGTGATATCTCCCTAAATATTGACCAACATTTAGTGTGTCTAGCTACCAACATGTTTTTGAGAATTTAACACATAAAAATATTGGACGGTCACCAGTCAAATTTTTATCTAGATTCAATAGATACACTGTGACTGTTATTAGCTAATTCGAGATTTATTAGAAAATAATGACGAAGAAAAAAGACAATCTGTCATCACTTATTTGGCAACAGATGTCTTACAACACCTATCGTTACTTTGTTAATACGGAAAAAATTAGAGCATGTTTTCCAATTCCAATACTTGAGTTGTGGCACAACTTTTTAAAATGAAAAGTTTTTTAAAACCTAACTTTGGGAGGCCTTTTCCAACATTGTTATTCATTTAGCACTACCCAGGTGACACAAACAGCTTATGGTGCGGAAGCGATCAACTTTGTCACACAATTAGTAAACCAATTGAATTTCATGCAATTTAATGTGTTCTTGGATCTAATAGAGCTAATGACATGCCAGAAAAGATATCCCAAATTGCCTTGGAAATTTTAAACTCATAGTACCTGCAGGACTACTGGGTAAGAATTTACACAGATTGGTCTAGAGTGCATGGTAAGACGGAGTGGGAATATACAGTGATTACTTCTCACACTATTTTGCACTGAGCAGTAGCTCAACTGTTTTTGAGGCAGAAATGTTTGCTATCAACAAGGCTCTTGAACAGCTGATTCTAAGATCTTGGCTTAATACCAATATTGTTTTATTGGTAGACTCTAAAGCCTTATTAGAGACAATGGCTAATAATGATAACACAGTTAGTGTGCAGTTGTACAGAATATAAAAAAGAATTATAAAATTGTAAAAAACAATATATTCAACATTGTAATGCAGTGGATCATGTCTCATATGGAAATACAGGGAAAGAGGCCGCAGATAAACTTGCAAAGAGATGGTCTAAAATTGTACAAAAACCATCAAAAGTGTTATCACTGCAAGCAAGAATAAAAAGTATCAAAACATCCTACTAACAAGGTTTTAGGAATATGATGGTGGAAAGATTGAAGGACAAGTCCTATAATGCATTGGAGCTACTTGAGGCAAATAGAACACGCCCAAGAAAAACATCTGTTGCAAACTTCATACTGGCTACAGGACATGACTGTCTTGCCGGACATCTCAGTAGAATGAAAATATTAGAATCCAACAGGTGCACAATATGTACATGCAAAACATCTAGTATGGACAAGGATCAACTCCTGGTCTGCAGTGAACTAGATAAGGAGAGACAACAATAAAGGGACTTAGCTGGATTGTATTAGGAGGCACGATCTTTAACGGCGAGGGCCAAGTGACAGCCATTGGAAGAAAAAGAGGACAAAGTTCTTTAAAACCTCGTTTTACAACAAAAATAATTGCAAATGACAAAACTATAATGAGAAACTAGGTCAGTAATATTTTATGATATCATGGTAGCATCAGCACTTGCATATAGACTAAAATATTAGACTCAATTGAAAAAACCTTTAAAGACTAGAAACACAAGAAATGGAAGTTTTAAACAGCTGTAAAAGGGTGTAATTAGACAAAATAAACATACTAGTTAACATCATTACAACATACTTTACAAATGTATCCAGGAATACCTAAGCGACTATCAATCATAAACCAATGAAGAAAATATGTATTAAAGCATTAATTGGTAAAAGTTGATAAATAAAGAAATTCTTAATCTTTGAATGAAAGATGATAGCTTCTATAGAAACTAACTCATTTTATTATTTTTTCAATCTGGCAACAATACTCATACAAGCAATTGGTTATTACTCACTTGTTTAAGTCTTATACATTCAGTTTGTGCTTGATGAAGCACAGCTGTAGTTTGAGATTGATTGTCTTCATACTTCTGAACTTCAATTCGAGATTCCTTGAGTCTGATTTTTAATTCCTTCAATGAACCTTCAAGCTCTTTAATTTCACTTTCATAGGTATCTTTCAATCGTCTAATAAAACAATTATAATTATATATAAATAGCATAACTTTTCATGGCTTGTTTACAGAAATAGAAATTAAAATAATCTAAAATTTCTAAATTTGTCAATAAAAATGTTAAAAATATAAAGATAAAATGTTCAACAAATCTCCTCTTTCATGAAACAAATAACATTTGATGTGATAAATAAATACAGATAACTTATAATGAACTCAACCATTGCTAGTAGATAGTTGAATTTGTTTTAAAAAAAAATTTTATTCAATATAACAAATTAAAATTTTTAAGAAAAATGAAAGCAAGAACACTATTTATTTTCAACAAATATACAAAAATATTATGTCTTTATTATTGATTAAATTTAAGCATCCACTATTTAGTGATGTCAACATACAAGGGTTAAATAAATTTAAGCATCCACTATTTAGTGATGTCAACATACAAGGGTTAAATAAATTTAAGCATCCACTATTTAGTGATGTCAACATACAAGGGTTAAATAAATTTAAGCATCCACTATTTAGTGATGTCAACATACAAGGGTTAAATAAATTTAAGCATCCACTATTTAGTGAGGTCAACATACAAGGGTTAAATAAATTTAAGCATCCACTATTTAGTGATGTCAACATACAAGGGTTAAATAAATTTAAGCATCCACTATTTAGTGAGGTCAACATACAAGGGTTAAATAAATTTAAGCATCCACTATTTAGTGATGTCAACATACAAGGGTTAAATAAATTTAAGCATCCACTATTTAGTGATGTCAACATACAAGGGTTAAATAAATTTAAGCATCCACTATTTAGTGATGTAAACATACAAGGGTTAAATAAATTTAAGCATCCACTATTTAGTGATGTCAACATACAAGGGTTAAATAAATTTAAGCATCCACTATTTAGTGATGTCAACATACAAGGGTTAAATAAATTTAAGCATCCACTATTTAGTGATGTCAACATACAAGGGTTAAATAAATTTAAGCATCCACTATTTAGTGATGTCAACATACAAGGGTTAAATAAATTTAAGCATCCACTATTTAGTGATGTCAACATACAAGGGTTAAATAAATTTAAGCATCCACTATTTAGTGATGTCAACATACAAGGGTTAAATAAATTTAAGCATCCACTATTTAGTGATGTCAACATACAAGGGTTAAATAAATTTAAGCATCCACTATTTAGTGATGTCAACATACAAGGGTTAAATAAATTTAAGCATCCACTATTTAGTGATGTCAACATACAAGGGTTAAATAAATTTAAGCATCCACTATTTAGTGATGTCAACATACAAGGGTTAAATAAATTTAAGCATCCACTATTTAGTGATGTCAACATACAAGGGTTAAATAAATTTAAGCATCCACTATTTAGTGATGTCAACATACAAGGGTTAAATAAATTTAAGCATCCACTATTTAGTGATGTCAACATACAAGGGTTAAATAAATTTAAGCATCCACTATTTAGTGATGTCAACATACAAGGGTTAAATAAATTTAAGCATCCACTATTTAGTGATGTCAACATACAAGGGTTAAATAAATTTAAGCATCCACTATTTAGTGATGTCAACATACAAGGGTTAAATAAATTTAAGCATCCACTATTTAGTGATGTCAACATACAAGGGTTAAATAAATTTAAGCATCCACTATTTAGTGATGTCAACATACAAGGGTTAAATAAATTTAAGCATCCACTATTTAGTGATGTCAACATACAAGGGTTAAATAAATTTAAGCATCCACTATTTAGTGAGGTCAACATACAAGGGTTAAATAAATTTAAGCATCCACTATTTAGTGATGTCAACATACAAGGGTTAAATAAATTTAAGCATCCACTATTTAGTGATGTCAACATACAAGGGTTAAATAAATTTAAGCATCCACTATTTAGTGATGTCAACATACAAGGGTTAAATAAATTTAAGCATCCACTATTTAGTGATGTCAACATACAAGGGTTAAATAAATTTAAGCATCCACTATTTAGTGATGTCAACATACAAGGGTTAAATAAATTTAAGCATCCACTATTTAGTGATGTCAACATACAAGGGTTAAATAAATTTAAGCATCCACTATTTAGTGATGTCAACATACAAGGGTTAAATAAATTTAAGCATCCACTATTTAGTGATGTCAACATACAAGGGTTAAATAAATTTAAGCATCCACTATTTAGTGATGTCAACATACAAGGGTTAAATAAATTTAAGCATCCACTATTTAGTGATGTCAACATACAAGGGTTAAATAAATTTAAGCATCCACTATTTAGTGATGTCAACATACAAGGGTTAAATAAATTTAAGCATCCACTATTTAGTGATGTCAACATACAAGGGTTAAATAAATTTAAGCATCCACTATTTAGTGATGTCAACATACAAGGGTTAAATAAATTTAAGCATCCACTATTTAGTGATGTCAACATACAAGGGTTAAATAAATTTAAGCATCCACTATTTAGTGATGTCAACATACAAGGGTTAAATAAATTTAAGCATCCACTATTTAGTGATGTCAACATACAAGGGTTAAATAAATTTAAGCATCCACTATTTAGTGATGTCAACATACAAGGGTTAAATAAATTTAAGCATCCACTATTTAGTGATGTCAACATACAAGGGTTAAATAAATTTAAGCATCCACTATTTAGTGATGTCAACATACAAGGGTTAAATAAATTTAAGCATCCACTATTTAGTGATGTCAACATACAAGGGTTAAATAAATTTAAGCATCCACTATTTAGTGATGTCAACATACAAGGGTTAAATAAATTTAAGCATCCACTATTTAGTGATGTCAACATACAAGGGTTAAATAAATTTAAGCATCCACTATTTAGTGAGGTCAACATACAAGGGTTAAATAAATTTAAGCATCCACTATTTAGTGATGTCAACATACAAGGGTTAAATAAATTTAAGCATCCACTATTTAGTGATGTCAACATACAAGGGTTAAATAAATTTAAGCATCCACTATTTAGTGATGTCAACATACAAGGGTTAAATAAATTTAAGCATCCACTATTTAGTGATGTCAACATACAAGGGTTAAATAAATTTAAGCATCCACTATTTAGTGATGTCAACATACAAGGGTTAAATAAATTTAAGCATCCACTATTTAGTGATGTCAACATACAAGGGTTAAATAAATTTAAGCATCCACTATTTAGTGATGTCAACATACAAGGGTTAAATAAATTTAAGCATCCACTATTTAGTGATGTCAACATACAAGGGTTAAATAAATTTAAGCATCCACTATTTAGTGATGTCAACATACAAGGGTTAAATAAATTTAAGCATCCACTATTTAGTGATGTCAACATACAAGGGTTAAATAAATTTAAGCATCCACTATTTAGTGATGTCAACATACAAGGGTTAAATAAATTTAAGCATCCACTATTTAGTGATGTCAACATACAAGGGTTAAATAAATTTAAGCATCCACTATTTAGTGATGTCAACATACAAGGGTTAAATAAATTTAAGCATCCACTATTTAGTGATGTCAACATACAAGGGTTAAATAAATTTAAGCATCCACTATTTAGTGATGTCAACATACAAGGGTTAAATAAATTTAAGCATCTACTATTTAGTGATGTCAACATACAAGGGTTAAATAAATTTAAGCATCCACTATTTAGTGATGTCAACATACAAGGGTTAAATAAATTTAAGCATCCACTATTTAGTGATGTCAACATACAAGGGTTAAATAAATTTAAGCATCCACTATTTAGTGATGTCAACATACAAGGGTTAAATAAATTTAAGCATCCACTATTTAGTGATGTCAACATACAAGGGTTAAATAAATTTAAGCATCCACTATTTAGTGAGGTCAACATACAAGGGTTAAATAAATTTAAGCATCCACTATTTAGTGAGGTCAACATACAAGGGTTAAATAAATTTAAGCATCCACTATTTAGTGATGTCAACATACAAGGGTTAAATAAATTTAAGCATCCACTATTTAGTGATGTCAACATACAAGGGTTAAATAAATTTAAGCATCCACTATTTAGTGATGTCAACATACAAGGGTTAAATAATTTAAGCATCCACTATTTAGTGATGTCAACATACAAGGGTTAAATAAATTTAAGCATCCACTATTTAGTGATGTCAAC